>PVJO010002477.1:124224-142837 GCA_004026905.1 Hystrix cristata
TCATTTGTTCTGTAATATTAACTCTGGTGTGTGTTGTTATTTGGGGGCCGGGGGGGGGGTCTGGATGATCTGTCCTGATAAAGAAAGTGAAATGTTGAAGTTTCCTACTACTGTTAGATGATCATTCTGTATCTTCCTTTTGTTTTAATAGTATTTATGTATCTGGGTGTTCTGGTGTCAGGTGCCTGTGTATTTACAGGTGTTTATCTTTTTGCTCTGATCATTCTGTCATCGTATGGTGACCTGCTTTGTACAGTTTTGACTTGAAATCTGCTTGTCTGATAGAAGTTGTAGCTGCTTCTGCTCATTTTTGGCTTCCGTGTATGTGAAATATCTTTTCCCACTCTCTTCACTTTCATACTGTGTGTCTTTACTGGTGAAATGGGTTCTTGAGTTTTTGTTTTTGTTTTTTTTAATCCATTCAGCCATTTTGTGTCTTTAATTGAGGAATTTAATCCACCATTTACTTTCAAGGTTATTATTAATGGATAACCTACTCCCATCATTTTGTTAAATATTTTTTCTGCTTGTTTTGCATGTCTTTTGTCTTTCTTCCTTACTGTTAATCTTTGTTTGTTGTCAGTGGTAAGTTTTTATTCTTTTGCTTTCTCATTTGTGTATCTACATTTTCAGTGAGTTTTATACTTTCTTGTATTTCTGTGATGGTAATTATCACCCTTTGGCCTGTATATGTAGGGTTCCCTTAAACATTTTTTGTAAGGTCTATCTGATGGTGATAATTCCTTTGGTATTTTTTGTTCAAAAAGTCTTTATTTCTCCTTCATTTCTGAAGGGTAGCTTTGCTGAGTATAGTATTCTTGGCTGTATTTTTTTTTTTCTTTCAGCACTTTGAATATATCATCCCTTTCTCTCCTGGCCTGTAAGATCTCTATCTGCTATAGTCTAATGACTTGATGTTTTTCTCTTGCTGCTTTTAGAATTTTCTCTGTCTTTGGCTTTTTTTTTTTTTTTTTTTGCATTTCGTGTGCATGAATGTGTGTGTGTGTGTGTGTGTGTGTGTGTGTGTGTGTGTGTGTTGCTAGGGATTGAACCCAGGCCCTTGCACATGGTAGGGAAGGCCCTACTGCTGAGCTGTATTCCTAGCATTCCTTTTTTCATTTTCTTTTGAGACAGAGTTCTCTAAGTTTCCCAGGCTGACTTTGATTTGCGATCTTCCTGCCTTGGCCTCCAGAACCATTGGAGTTACAGGTGTCCACCACCATGTCTGGCTGACTTTGACCTTTGACAACTTGATTAAAATGTGCCTTGGAGAGGACCTCTGGGTAGATCCTAACTGTAGTTCTTTGAGCTTCATCAGGCTCGATGACCATCTCTCTCCCAAAATTTGGGAAGTTTTCAACTATTATTTCATTAAATATGCTGTTTGTATTTTTCCATCTCTTCTCTGGAACCCCTGTAATGAAAATATTTATCCCCTTGGTTGTATCCCACAGGTCCCATAAAACTTTCTTCACTCTTTGTTCATACTCTCCCTCTGATTGAGTTAATTTAGAAAACCTGTCCTAGAGTTTAGAAATTCTTCTACTTCATCTATTTTGTTATTATTGCTCAACTATAGTTTTTATTTAATTGATTGAATTCTTTTGTTGAAAGCTTTGTGTTTGGTTCTTCTTTGATATCTTTGTTGAGTTTTTCCTTCAGGTCATGAATTGTTACCCTGATGTCATTGAATTGTTTGTATTCTCTTATATCTTGTTCGACTTCCCTAAAATCACTGTTTTGAATTCTTCCTCAGCAATTTTGTAAATTCTCTTTTCTTTCAGATCCATTAGTGAATGTTCCCTGGAGTGTTGTACTTCCTTGTTTTTTCCTATTTCTTGTGTCCCTGTTTTGATATCTGGACATATGGTGTACAAGTTGCCTTTTCCAGGTGAGTTGGTGACCAGTTTTTGGTAGACAGGAGCTCAATGGAAACTTGCATTAGTCTGGGTGAGCAGGAGGGCACTCATTCCACAGTGTGAGCTTCCAACCTGCCTCATGTGCTTGGGATTCTACCTGAAATTTTAAGAGTTGCACTAGAAAGGAAACTATTGCACTGTAAAGTTCAAGTTCTATATTACAAAGATAATTTATTCTGAACAGTTTGTGAGGAAAGAGGTATTGGGGTGCAGGAAGGAATTAGGCTGGGGCAGACTGGCTCTAGAGAGACTAGTCCAGTAATTAACACTGGGTATACAGTAGGGTGACCCAAGAAGTGCTGAAAATCTATTGACACAAAAGTATTGAAAATGTACTGTAGGGCTAAACCCAGATGAATGATGACTGTGTGAAATGACTACAGAGAGAATTTTTTTAAAAGACAGTAGTGGCATGAAAGTTGGGAGAGTGAGATAAATTGAGTGATCCAACTTTGTGCTTTAACTGGAAGGAGGATTTTAAAAACCCCAATCAACCAGGTTAGTCAAAGGCCTGTGTCACAGTTGCTAGGGTAGCCACTGAACAAGTGACTTCCAGGCTAATAGAAGGAAAGCTGATGTAACAAAAAATGAAAATCCAGAAGCAAGCAAACAAGAACAGAGAAAATAGAACAAACGTGACAACCAGAAAGCATAGCATCATGGTGGATATAGATCCAGCTATATCAGTAATTACATGGATTACATGCTATAATTTCATTAACATTTTTAAAAATCATCTATATCCAGTTTATAAGAGAATGGTCTAGAACATTATACACAGGGAAAGGTTAAAAGAAGACTGGAAAAGATACTGTACCTCATGCACATTAACCACATGTAATGTGCAAGACTGCCAGGGGTCAAGAGGGAACTTTAGATAAGAGACTAAATGACAGTCTTAAGAATTCTAAACCCCCTTTTTTGCAAAACAATAGTATCAGCATATTTGAAGCAAAAATTGATGGGAATACGTGGACAAATACGCAAATCTACACTAAGTGAGATTTAAGCATCTGTCTTCTATATGAGAATAGGAAGAGCAAGACACAGGTTAGGAGGCTGAAAGGAAACACTGAACAGCCCTGGCCATGCGAGCATCTCAGAACCTTTCCCAGAACCACAGGCTGCACACTGTGACCAGGTGGATACAACACTGACAGAAGTAACTGTGTGCTTATCTGTAATGCAAGCCTCAGTACCTTCTAAGGGATTAAAGCACCCCAATTAAAATGTTCTTTGGTCACAATGTAGTTAACTATAAGTAAAGAAATCAGCTGTGAACGCCAGGCCTGCTGGATTGACTTCAAATTGCACAATGAAACCTTTGGGAACAGTGGAAATAATCTGTGACTTTGTTAGGAGGAGACATGGCTGCATACATTCATAAATACAACTGACTACCTAAAAGAATTGCTTACAGTATGTAAATTCAATAATCTCATATTTTTCTGAACAAGTAAAACATAAAAGGCAAAAACAACAGGAATTTTTAAAAATATCCCTACATTTGGCCTTGCTCTCAGCCACTGAATTTGTGCTAATTTGTTGCAATGGCATGTAAATTAATGTCTTCCCCATGAATAGGTAAAAGGTGCATTCTCAAATTGGTAAGGCCAGTAGGGCTTTCATTTCAAAGCCTGGTAAGGACATTTGCAAAATGTCCTGATTTTACTCATGAATAGACTATCAACAACCCTGAACAAAACACTTAACAGCCCAGGCATATATCGAGGATAGCACTGCATGTTCATCTTGGTTTACTCCAGAAATCAGGTTTGTTCTAACATTAGAAAATTAACATAATTCATAGCATGAATATTAAAGGAAAATCAGAAAATACCAATTGAGTTTGCATTTTTTCAAGATTGAAAACAAGAAAAAGCTCTTAGAACACTGAATAGAAAGAAGCATTGTTACTTGATAAAGAACACTTAGCAAACCACACATTAGCAAGCATCATAATGATGAAATGAGCCTTTTCAGTAGGCTAAGCCAAGGAAGCCGCTGACCTCCCTTTCCATTCAGCATTTTACTGGAGGGTGTGGCCAATGCAGAAATGGAAAAAAATGAAGATGGATTGGAAAGAAAGAAAACTCGGTGTATACCAATTATATGGTGGTTTTTGTAAATCCAAATGAAACCGTAGATAAGGCATCAAAATCAGTAACCAAGTTTAGCAAGGTTTGGGGATAAAACTGCCTCCCTGTTAGCTAAGAACAGTGGTCTGTAGCTCACACAGGACTTAGGTATGTAAAGTTTAAAGGCACCTAATAATTTTCTACTACTTGTGCAAGGAATCTCTTCTCACCAAATTGTTCCCTGGATCCACCACATCTGTTCTCTTCAACCGTGATTGGTCTGCTGAGACTGATGTGCTCAGGCTCCTGCCACCCCAAAAACTGCTTCAAACCCAGGCTCTGCCACCACAGGCCACTCTCACAGGCTCATGCAGATGGCCTGTGTGACACCAAGTCTTTGCTCGAGTTCACTTGTGAACAGAGTTAGTACAAGTAGCAACCACCTACAAGCGAAAGTGATATAGGACCCAAACCTCAGGGTTAGGGTTTCTTATCTCTAACTCCCCAGTCCAAGTTCAGAAGTAAAAAGCCAGCTACACAAAGAAGAGCCTACAGGTCTAGTAGAACTGCAGAACACTGAGGATGGTGCCCTTTCTCATCCAACCTTTGAAGCCAGAAGCCCCATAATGGTTACTCCAGGGGAGTGGGGGGAACAGTCTGAGGGGCATCTGTTACTGGCAAATTTCTTGACCTTGGTGTTGATGACTTCTTGTCCTTTTAGATGTGCAGTATGTTAAATGTTTAGAAGAAGTGTGGGAGAGAAAAGTGCCCATGTACTGAGGTCCATACGCCCCAGTTTCCACAAAGTCTTCTAAGTTCCTTTGCTCAGCACTATCCATCCTCTGTGTTTTCCCACAGTTCCTGGCCAGCACCCTAAATGTTAGGATTTTCCAGGGACCTATTAGCCTCCATCTTCTTCAGCTGAATTAGAAGAAACTGAAGTAAGTGGTAAAGTGTTTAAAGAATGAGAAGAGTTCAAAACAAATTAGTTTGGATGAATGGTCAAGTGTTTGTTGGTGTGACCTAACACCTGAGACAAACAACTTAGAAGAGGAAGATTTAATTTGGCTCAGAGTTTCACAGGTTTCAGTCCATGGTTGAAGACAGAAACATCATGGCAGATGGGTATGGTGGAGGAAGGCTGCTCACCTTATGGTAGCTGGAAGGAGGTGGGTGGAGGGAGAGAGAGAAAAGGAATAGAGGAGAGAGGAAAGGCTCATTAGCAGGCGACCAAGCCTTTAGTATGTGAGTTGGTGGGGGCACGTTTTAGATCTAAACTATAACACCCACTGTTATGGTTTAGGCTTGAAATGTTCCCCCAACTCTCATGTGTTCAGAGGTGGGGCTTTTGGACTGTGACTGGGTCATGGGGGGCACTGTGCTGATCAGTGGATTAATCAATTGATGGGTTCTTAGCCAAATGTGCTGTTAAGATGTAGGACCTGTTTGTAGTAAGTAGGTTACTGAGGGTGTGACCTGGAAGGGGTATTCTTGTCCCTGGCTCCTTCCTCCACCCTCTGCTTCCTGGATGCCATGGGTTGAGCAGCTTTTTCTCCACACCCTTATGTGTTTCTGCCTTGGAACCAGTGACTGTAGACTGAATCCTCAAAGACCATAAGCCAAAATTAACCTCTCCTCCTTTTAAATTTTAAGTGGGTATCAGATATTTTGTCCCTACAATAGCAAAGTGAACGCAGTGGGATTTCAGGAATATTAGCAAATGGAGAAATTGAAAGACTCTTCTAGGACCTTTCAAATTATTTAATTTGATCATAGTAAAGGTTGTTTTCCTAAACTAGTTAGGAATTCTAATTACATGAATTAAGTTGATTCACAGATCGTATGATGTTGTTACTCTAATTCTTACATATCCATTTGCTGAGAGCTGACTTTCTTTTTTAAAACATCAAAAGTTATTCTGTGAGAAAATTCCTATGAATTTGAGAATATTATAATATTACTGGAATAACATCCATGCTACTGAGTCTTTTCATTCTTCAGCCTCCTCAAACCCATAGTTCAATCAGTATTTCCCATGGAACCCTACTCTAGATTGTTTGCCTTAGAAGACAGACATTCTGCTTTTCTGACTAGGAGATCCAAATGAAACTTAACTGTTTTCCAACCCCCCCAAATGTCAGTCTTTCTTTTAAAAATGCAAAGAGTGTGCTAACATAAAGGATAAGTCTACATCTTGCTATTGCTTGGTGGCTCCTGTCCACACTCATGTGAATGGTCCACCCCTGGTTCCCAGCAGCAGAGAGCCAGCCCTCCTCCCACATCTGGGTGTTGGCCCCAGCTTGTGTGTTGATGTAGCTGAACTTTCAGATGCTTGCTTCTTAAAAACCAGGTGAAGAGTGAAGCCATTTGCCTGTTTTTTCTTCCCATCCAACAATGAAAAGTGATATAATAAAACCCATGATGCTATACTTTTTCTGGTGAAGAAGATATATAGTTTGCCCTCACCAAAATAATTTCCTTTTCATATCGAGGTATCTGTGATTCCCACCAGCAGCTGCTGCTCAGCAATCACACTGAGTCAGAGGGGGCACTGCATCTTTCTCAGGCTATTAAAATAGCTGCTTTTTTGATGAGCAGCACTGGTTTTGTGCAAATTTCAGAACAAATATAAAATTTACCTAGTACCACAGTGAGTAGTGTCAATTTAGGACAGGTAAAGATTTAAAAGATCATTTGAAACTGTCCAGAAAATTCCTGAGAAATTTTGGAGAGCATTATAGAGGGATATTCCCAGGGGTGGCCAACTTACAGAAAACGTCTTGGTCCCCTGTAGAAATTTTCATTTAGATAAAAATAAGATGCACAATTCCTTTACCTCAAGTGCCACAGAGGACATTAAATAGTGCCTGATGGGCATAAGCAATAATGATGACATTAATTGTAAAAGGAATCTCTACCTCTAGATAAATTATTCACTCTGATGGTTTTCTCTAGTGTGTTCACGTGGGTGACAACTGGCCAGCACTGTTTGCTCCATGATGTCTTCCGTTGTTCAGATAGGAGGGGATCGTGGTCCACATGCTTGGAGGGCCCACCCTCCCTGGGTGCTGAAGAGGGACAGGGATGAGTGAATTAACCCCTGCATTCCCTAAGACCTGTTTGTTACTCATGTAGTGCTGGTTAACAAACTGCATGAGACACTTTCACAATCATGCCTGTGCTAGCATGCTTTGCTTCTTAACTTGACTAATGTCTGTCTGTGGAGCAGCCAACTCTTTCTTTCCCACAATGCATTTTCACTTTGTTGTCACTTTGGAATGAGTCCATGTGTGATTTCCATCTTACATGTGGTTAAGGACCGTGCTAGCCAATGCTGTCTCTAGCCAGTGATGCCTCTTCACTTCCTTGTCTTCGGAGCAGGGCTGGAATCCCCGGGTCTGTCTCAGGCCCACTACACGCCATGCTGCGACATGCCTCAGTCCCATCTCTGCACCTGTGGCCTGCACCTCTCTCCCAAGTTCCAGATCAGTCTTTCTGAGCTTCTAGAAGTCTCCACCTCGGAGATCCACATGTTGACAGTCAGTTGAGGGCTCTTTGGCTTGATTCAGAACTCACAGCCAGCACAGTGAAACTCTGCTAGCAACTGTAGGCTTTGAGTGCAGTGGCCCACATCCCTAGTGTCATGGATGTGGGCCCTGGTGGCACTGGCTGACGGTAGTTAATGCCAGATGCCATGGAGCAACACTGCCAGTTGCTGGTCTCTACGGCTGACCTCCAACTGCTCTGGTCTTTGAGCTCTGCAGAGCTAACAGCCCTTGGTGTTTATGTCTTTTTCAAAGCATCCACTCTGCCCACACTCAGGTAAAATTCCTGAGTAGATTTACAGGACCTTCCAAGCCCACACTTCTTGAGAAATAAATCACACGTAGACTTGTGCAGGACCACTGGAGCAAGGGTGCATCTGAACAGGGCCTGGCTGTAGCAGAGGGTTCAGGGAGCCCGTCTAGCCCAGCCTGACTGTGAGAGAACTGCTTATGCAGTAGCTGGGTCCAAATTCAAACGTGTGCTTGGTCTGATTCCAGGTCTATGATTGGGCCAAATTCAGTGCTACTGCTCAGCTCAAATTCAAGTCCACTGAGGTCCGGGTAGACACTTCCCAGAGTGCAGGACGGTCATGGCTGTCATGTCGGCAGCTGTTTAACGTCATCGTGTCTCCGTGAGAATGATGAGGCTAAAAGTGGGGAACCTTCAGGAGAGCTGGTTATGTTCATCGCAGCTCCCTGCGACTTGGAGTGCTGGGATGTTAATAATGAGCCACATTGGTGACAGTCTCCCTGCTGCTCCAGCAGCACCATCTGGAGCAGCACAGGTGGGGAAGAAGCACTTGCTGTCGGGGCAGCCCAGAGAGTAGCAGTGAAGTGACCTTACGGGTGACAGCAGGACATGTTTTCAGCCAAACCAACACATCCCACCATTGTCACAGGAGAAAGGAAGTCAGGACACCTGCTGTCTCATTGTCACTTTCTCCCTCTTCACACACCATTGCAGCCCACCCCCCAGCCCAGGATAATGCAGACTATCCCCAGCACAAGGGTGTGCAGAGCATCCCTCGCAGGTAGGGCACCTTCGCGGCTCTGCAGAGACTGTGTACTCCAAGCTGCCCCGTTCTCTGCTCCGTCCCTGGATCCTGCCAACCATGGCCTCCTCCCGTCTCTGTGAATCTGCAAGTCCTCAGGCTCTGGGTTTGCTTCCCTTTGCTGCAGCCTGGAGATTCTTAGGGCAGTGATTTAGCACTTTCTGAGCTCCCTTGTGTTAGGGACTAGATGGTGACCCTCAAATGCAGACCCTGACTCCTAGTTGTGGCTCTATCTGCAAATGGGCATCCAACCCAGTGGTCTATCCAGTGCAGTCCACAGCAGTGCCTCCTCCGACATGACTGCTGTCCCGGTGAGAAAAGGAAGCCAGGACAGAGACACGGGGTGCCCCAGGAGGCCGTGCAGGCTGCAGGGAAAGGAAGTTGTCTGTAAATGACTTTTCTGTCATCTATGTGTGGCGCTTCACAATGGCAGCTGGAGTGTGCCAGTGACTCTTTCCCTTCTCTTCCCAAGACCAGGGTTGCCTGATGCCTGTGTGCCGCAGTCCTGTGTATGGTCTGGTTTCCACAAGGCCAGCAGCAGAGTCAGGGCTGAGTCCTCACCCTGCAGGGGCGGGGGGCGGGGATCGTCTCTGTTGCTGCCTCAGCATGAAAGGGTGTTCAGGGAACATTTGATCCAAGGGACATCCAGTAGAGACTGGAGAGAAGACACCCAGTGGGTGGCAGACTGCTCTGACAGAAGCCTCACCATGAAGATGGCCTGAGGGGCCAGAAGCCTCTTCCCTGCATCCACACACGGGGCAGCCCCAAGGCCTCTGGCCTCTGCTGGCATGGAGTCTGCCAGGGAGATGGCTATCTGCACTATGTCCCAGCCTGCAGATGGGAGGCTAAAGAGGAGAAGCCAAGCCCTGCTTTCTGCACATACCTTCCCATGGCTGCAGCGCCTGCCATGGGCATCTGGGAAATGCATCTTTGGGGAATGGTGTTCTCAGACATCGTTTCCATCCTTGTGGAGGAAGGGGCACATAGTAGCGGCTAATGCCACAGAGATGAGCTCTTTCTCCCCAGTGAGAGAGAAGAAGCTTTTTAAGTGGGTGCAGGAGGGGAATTTGCCATCACAAAACACCAGGCACTGCCAACAGGTTGCTGGATACTACAGAAGGTGACAAGTATTTAGGGATAGGGTCAGGACCTTGCTGCCTGTCTGGCAGTTCCACAGTTCCAACAGAGTTGGTGACACGGCTGTCCGGGATGTGCTGTGACAGGGTCCTGTGCCTGATACTAAAAGAGAGATGAAGAAAGAGGAACTCGAAGCTTTGGCCCCAAACAAAGTGCAGACAGGGGACACGGGCCAGACTGTATGCAGAAGGCAGGGGTGAGTGTGACGTCTGCCCGTTTCCTCAACCTTTGGTGTCAAGGCTTGTGGTAGTGAAGTCTAAGCATGTCTACGAGGTCCTCCTTGAGGTGACTGTGACCTTGATCATGCCATTGTCGTGTTTACCCAAACTTGTGGTAATTAGTAGATGAGATAGTTACACCTTGATGTCTTCAACTAAATCATAGACTTCTTTGTGGAACTGGGGATTGAACTCAAGGCCTTCACACCGAGCTATATTCCTAACCTTTCTTTTATTTTTTATTTTGAGACAGGGTCTCACTAAGTCTCTAAGTTGCCCAGGTTGGGATCCATCTTGCCAGCCTTTTGCCTCAGCCTTCCAGAATGCTGACATAGCAGGCATGCACTACCACACCAGCTAGGCATATTTTACGTGAGAGAGTGCTATGACTCCCCTCAACTGACGTTACCCTGTGGAGGATTCTGAAGTCTTTGTTTGTAGTCTGGGTCCTTTGATGAGTTAGTGGAGAAGATGTAAATTGATCATGCTCTCGATGAAGAGGGGGAAGGTCATGCCCTGATTTGTACTCACTGGGGCCAGGTGTGTATCTAAGAAGCATAGGAAGGGCCAAGTTCAGGGTGAAGCACTGGGTTTGCCACAATGTGGACAACTCAGAATCTGTCCTGTCCTTCCTTGTATGTTCCTCAACAAGCAGTGGCCAGACAAAAAAGATGTGGCCAAGTGTGAGACATTTGGATCGGCATCTGCAGGTACACAGAGACTCCTGATGCTATGTCAAACACAATCTAGACAGTGAGCCACTTTCACGTCAGAAGCCTAGTGTCAGGATAGCACCTCTGAGCTCAAAAAGGTTTAAAACACACATATACACACACAAACAAACCAACAGAAAAACAGCTGCATTGACACCCAAAGGAAAAGCTCTGAGACCGAAGGTGGGGCACTTGCCATCAGATCTCCTCTGGGGTCAGGGTGGCGGTGCCTGGGAAAAGCCGCACAGGTGGGGGTGTGGCACATCTGTGTGGTTGTAACTGGTGACGGTGCCACCCCATGTGTCCCTGCAGAAGTCCCAGGTGCTCCAATGCCTGCCCCAGCCTGGACCTGCTGGCTGGCACAGGGACTGAAGAGCCGGTGGGCCACATTCCCACTGCTTGTGGCTTATGCGTCCCTGTGAGTTCTCAGAAGGGAGCAGTGCTCTGGCAGTGTGGGGACTCCACTGGTCTCCAGGCGACAGCTCTAGGTCAGTGCCCCGTCCCACGGCTGCTTAGTGTGCAGAGCTTGTGGCCCTTGGGTGCCCTCCTGGGGGGCCATACTCAGCCCCTCTGGGCTCTGCCACCCACAGCAGTCGACGAGGTAGGCAGCAGGACTCCCATTCTGCCCCTGGGGCTCCACTCATGCTCAGGCCGCTGAGGTCCCTCTATTCTATCCTCTGGAGCTGTGAAGGTGGCTTCGTTCCCATGACTCTGACGAGAGCTTGACGTTCACAGGGAATCAGTGCTGAGCAAACTTGCTAGGTTTGGTGGCCTGTCAGCCACATCTGCTTATTTTTCAAAATCTTTCATTTTAGGTAATTTTAGATTTACAAAAAGTTGCAAACTAGTACAGAATTCGCATCCGCCTTTCTCCCTACTTCCCCTTGCACAACCACTTGAAGCTGCACCAACCATCTATAGCACTTCGCCCGCTTGACACTTGCCCCCTGCTGCCCTGGTCAGGCCTCCATCACCCTCAGACCTGTGCCAGTTCCCCAGGCACTGAAGTGTGAATGTGCAGAGGTGCCTGCCTTACACTTCTCTGGTTCGCCACACCGTCTCCCACTGAGGAGGACTCCTTCCCTGCATACGCTGTGGTCCAGTGCTGCCTTCCTGGCCATGAGGTGGCTTTCCATGGAGGCAGCCATCAGCAGGAGAAGATGCAGCTGGTGTGGTACACACATCCCCGGCAGCCTGTGGGTGGGAGAGTGTGAAACAAGCCAAGGCCTGGGTATGGATTGGGGGTGACAGCTTCCTTAGTGGATCTGAGTTAGTGCCTTTGAGCACCTGCTCGAAATGGGGCCTCCGCAATCATACGTGAACTCGAATGTGCTGTCTGTGTATGTATTTATTCAGAAGTGGGCCTTCTCCCTTTTATTCTCATCCACCGAGCCCCGCCCAGGGTCATGGGTGGTGTCAACTGCCAGGCTCTGGCTCCTCCAGAGTCTGCGCCACTCTGCTGGTGCTCCTGCCTCTCTTGCCAAGGACCCAGGGTTCTGGTCCCCGAGGAGCCTGCTGTCTGAGCACCCCTGGGAGGAGGAGGATGGCCCTGTGCAGACCCAGGGCAGCTCATGCCTCTACTGCCAACATGGATCACAGGGACTCAGAATCGGCTCAGGACCTGTGTCCTGGACCTGTGTCCTGCTGCTTTCTGGGCCTATTGCAGCAGGCGCAACAGAAGCCAGGCCTGTGGGGTGAAGAAGTGGAACCCCACAGCCACCGTGGGTCCCCCAGGTCCCAGACTGGCCTCAGTCAATGGCGGTCATCACCTTGTTGCTGCCGACTTGGGACAGCATCACTCCCAGTGGCAGTACTTTACCCAGTAATGTTTAAAGTTTTGAGGGACATGTTCTTTAAACTTCAGTTCAGTAAAAAAAGCTACCGATTGGGTCTATGAACACTGAATCCCCGAGCAGCTGACACTGTCACAGTTGAGAGCTTCGCAGGTCTTTCTGCTCCCCCTGGGGCCATGTCCCCAGCTGCTGAGACCTTCATGCCACAACCCACTAGTGAGCAAGCACAGCCACACACAACCTTGAAGAGCTTGCGCCTCCCGTGAGTGACACGGGCCTTGGGATGTCTGACTGGTGTGGGTGGGTGTGCCTGGGCTTCTCGGAGCCCTGGGCACTGTTAGCCTCAGCTGACCTCGGGAGTCTGGAGCCCAGTGGACTCAGGCAAGGCCCTGCAGGGACATCTGGACACGTCCCAGGAGATTCCCGGATGGAGAATCCCGAGAGTGAGGAATAGAGGCTACTAGATGAATTGCCAAGTAGGAGAGATGCCAGGATCCTGGCAGATGCAGACAGCACCTTCCAGAGGCTCATAGCCTGCTGCCCCCTGGGGCTCTGGTCCCCATCACACACCCAGGACAGAGGACTTCCTGGAGGAAGAGCTTCCAGTAGGGCCCCAGATCCTCAGGCTGACTTACAGGTGATCACTGAGGCGATCACTCCAGCTTTACTGAGCACATATGAAGCTCCAGGCAATGAAAGATCCTCTGCTGAGGAGGCCGGTGGGCACGGAAACAAACAGGGACTCTGGCAGCATGGGGAACAGGACAGTAGCCAACCTGGGGGAAGGGCAGGCTCGATGTGGGATTTTGCATCCCTTGGCCCAGGGACACCTGGAAGCTGAACTGTAGGATCCAGGAGCGAGGCTGCAGCTCAGCAAGCTGAGGCCGGGGCCCCAGGGGGACCCTGCCCTACTCAGCACCAAGATCCAGTCGGCTGAAGGTTTGGGGAAATCATGGAACTGTCTGTCCCGGAAAACACAGCCATCATTCAGGAGAGCTGTGACAGAAGGCCAGTGTGACTGGGACCCAGCTCCACGCTGTTGAAGCTGGGGCTCAGGCACCACCCTGCCAAAGCCTCACTCTGGATTCTAGGGCTCCGGGCCAGACCCACAGCCCCAGTGTCAGGCTTCCTTGCTCCTCCCCAAAGGACGGAACATGCCCTGCATGCACCACATGTAAGGTCAGACCCTTGCCATTGGCCCACGTTGGGGCTGGCAAAGATGCCCTTCACCGTGTGTTTACAAGGGTTGTGCCCCTCTGTCCTAAATTGAGGTGTGCACTGTCAGAGTTGCATTTTTATCTGAGGAGCCTCCAGCCAAGATCATAGTCACTGGGGCCCCAGAACTGAACTTGGGTCCCTCTAATCAACACTGCAATCCTACACACAGAGCCACAAGAGGAAGGAGACATTGCTAGTCCAGCTGCATGCAAGAGGGTGTCAGAAGACCTGGCAGGATCAGCAACCCGGTCCTATAGCACCAGCAACCCCAGAGCTCAGAGGGGTGCTTCCACGCCAAGTCCTAAGGATCTCTCTCACTAACAGCCGGCCAAGAAATGGGTGATGAGAACAAAGCACCCCACACCAGGCAGGAGCGTTTTTATGGCTGGGGCCACATTTGGGTGTCAGAGATCAGGCTGGATAGAACTAGTGCCTCTCCCTATTCACGTAGGGAAGTGGACCCCAGATCTGGGTCTACAAAGGGAGAGAGCATGCAGCCTGTGAATGGGGTCCTTGCTTTCACTGTGGCTACAGATGGGGCCTGGCCACTGGCAAGGTTGAGCGAGGTCTCCCATTCCTGCCCTCCTGAGAGGACTTGCTGGCTCTGTTCCGACATGTAGGCCAGCTTCCCTCCCTCAGTCCCACTCAGTCCTTCACAGTCTGGAGTTTCAGGTCATGCTGCACTCTCAGTCCCTGGCCCTGTCTTTTAACCGCTGTTTCCTGAAGCTTGGAGATCTCCTCCTGCCTCTGGCCACATGCCACCTGCCTCTTGGTCAAGTGCAGATAGTTCTAGACCCTGCAAGACCCTGCAGCGCACAGAGGTTTCAGGCCTACATGCTGTAGGTGACTTCCGGTTTGAAGGTCATCCCTGGGCTCACGTTCAGACCACAAGGTGGGGTGCCAGGTACAGGAAGTGAGCAGAGGTGGTGGCAGTGCACTCTGGGAGTCAATGTGTGTGACAGGGTGGGGGTAGTGCCATGTGACCCGCAGAAACAATCGCACCATGGGGGTCACGTGGCGTGATGAAACGTCAAGGAACATTCTCAGAGCAGGCGGACCTGCGAGGACAGTGGAAAATAAGGGAAAGAACTCTCTAGAGGAGTCTGAGGCCACACACAGCCACTATGAGCTGCCACAGATCTGCTCCAAGGGAAGAGGGAAGGTAAGGAGGCCATGGGAGGGTGGGTCACGGGGACGGCGCCCACCTCTAGGGATGGGACCTTCCCAGCAACTGCCCAGGTGGCTGCCACAGGTCAGTCATCAGACACAGCTGAAATGCCAAGCCCAGTTCTGATAGGGTTCAGGGTGTGTGTCCCTTATTCACGGAGGTCTGGCTGGAGACATGTCATGGTTCACAAGAATGGAAGGGACCGCTGCAATGTCAGCGGTCTCCCTGACCTGAAAGGTGGATTCCTAGCAGCTCCAGTCTGTTTTGTAAAGTGGTTTTGAGTTCAAAGCACTAACTCCATGTTTACCAGCTCACAGCCTTAGCAAGTTGTAAATCATAGTAATGTTCCAGCAACAGCCAGCCCCACACATCAGAATCACCAGGGAGTCACACAAACCCAGAATCTGACTGGGGTAGAGTTGCAAACAAATCTCAGAGCTGTGAGAATGGCTGATAGAGGAGACAGAGCTGGGTCTGCTGCCCTCATATGTACAAGTAGACACACAGCTTACCTACAAACACACTCCACACACAGTACACCTACTTCACACACTGTCACCCTTCCAGCATCTGCACGCACTTTCAGGCCCTGTGTCCAGGCAAAGACAGCTGACATGGGACAGCAGATGTGCTAAGGGCAAGGACAGTTACCCGGACCTTGGGATGGGCCTCTTGCTCCTCTAGGATTTGCTCACCTGCCCATGTCGAGATGACCCATGCCCCCCGAGGTGGCATGGTGGCTCTGGGAATTCCTCCCTGTGCTGGATGATGGAGTCACTGGGCTGAGTGAGGGTGGTCACAGGGTGTGGTCTGCTGGGGACACCCATTCCCCTGTACCCGTGACCACACCCTTTGTGCCAACACTGGCCCTGGTGTGGGGAGGACCATAGGCCAAAGCCTCCAGGGTGCCCTCTGTGCCTGCTCAGATGGCTGCGGCCTCCTGTGGATCCATGCAGATGTGTTGGGAGGGTGGCAGATGGGTGTGCACGTGTGAAGTGGAGGCATGGCCATGCCCAGGGCTCTCTGGGAGCACTTTGCATGGAGACAGTGACACAGTAAGGATGAGGCAGGTAAAGCAGGGATGTAGGGAGGAGGAGGAGGAGGAGGTAGTGACCAGTGTCGCACAGCCCCAAAGCCAGCCTGGGCCAGCCTGGGCTCCAAGCTGGGGATGGGGCAGAAGGACAGTGGCTGTACTGGAAGATGAAGGCCACAGTGGCGTATGGCACCCACTGGGATTCAGGACGAAGATAGAGTGGCCCTGAAAGCGGCTGAGAGCTGCAGCCATGGTGGAAAGAGCAGGGCTGGGCCACAGAGGCTGGTGTGTGGGTGCCTGGGCACATGGTGCCGACCCTGACTCACCAAGAGGCAGAGTCTGAGGCCAGTCGTGTGTCCTCCCACCCTGGGTGGGGAGGGATTTCAGACCCAAGGGGCAAAGGCTGTGCACAGGCCCTGGAGCAGAGTGGGGCACAGGCCAGAGCTGGGCGGAGGGCTTCCAGAGGGCAGGCATCCCCGAGCCCACTGAGGCAGCCTAGGAGGAAGACAGGACCACAGCATGAAGATGTCATCGTGCAGTCCCCAAGGAGCTTCAAGGAAAGTTTATTGCCACGCTTAGAGGCTTCCCGTGGTGCCAGGAGGTGGGCAACAGCTGTGTGCCTGCCTGCAGGAGCCCCAGGGGCCGTAGCTTTCTCAAGGGAGGGGTGGATGGGACCAGACGGCGGCTCTGGAGCTGCCCCTTTCCCAGGACTCAGCAGCAGTTGGTGCACACAGCCACTACGGTGACAGCCTTAGACCCAACCATGTTCTCTCCAAGCAGCAGGGTCTTGGACAACTCTGGACGGCCACCAGCCTTGGGCCGAAGACAGAAGACAGAGCTGAGGGCTAGGTCCAGCTCCTGGCACAGCAGGGGTGACTCAGTTTCCCACAGCTCAGGGACATCAAGGCAAGAAAGGGCTGGCATCTCCAGGGAGCAGCTCTGAGACTCAATGTGTCCCCATGGGACCCCACAGCCACTTATCCCCCCCGGACCCCGCAGCCACTTGTCCCCCCATGATACCTTGCAGGAGCCTGCAGCAGCTTGTTCCCTGCCCCACAGGACCCCTCCGGATCCTGTCCCCTCCCTTGGGTCCCTTCCTCTCTGAGATTCCTTCTGAATGGAGGTTGGAAGTGATCAGTGTCCATCACCATGCAGGAACATGCGGGTTAGGATTTGTGGGTCAGGCCTCCTAGAAAAGACTTCAACAGTGGGTGAGGCCAGTTGAGGTCAGTGTGATGTCCCTGTCACAGCATGGCTGGCCTCACCCACCACCATTTGCAGGCAGGGAAGCAGAGTCTCCCTCAGGATCACCAGGCGCCTGGGCAAAGGTGATGGGCAGGTGGGGCTCGCAGGGCTTCCCGCTAGCTAGGGCACCAGCACCAGCAGCCAAGACAGGCAGCTAAGACCTGTGGTGCCTCAGGGCCCTCTAGCTCTTGTCTCAGTCCAGCTCGCGAGCATAGTCCTGTGTGACAGGGTGGACAAGGGGTCACAGAGTAGGCGGCCACTCAGCCTGGTGTTGTGCGACCTGTGGCCCATTGAGCCCAAAGCCTGGGCTGGTCCTCCTGTGCTACCCCTCAGCCACCTCCTGGAGTGAGCTGATACCTGCTTTCTGCTTCATTTTCTCTGTCTATGAAACAGGCACCATCACAGTGCGTGGCTTGGAAGGCTGATGTGAGGATAGACAGAAGGTGTGTGTGGAGACCTGGGCACGGGTGGAGCACATGTGAGTGTTGCCCACACGCTTTGCCACGCTGCCCTAGCCCAGGAAGGATGGGGTGCTCCCTCTTGTGTCCCTCTCCTTGTTCTTCCTGCTTCCTGGCTGGGCTCCTGCCCTGCCCTCCACCCGCCCTCAGGGAACTTGCTTTGTGATTACTGCCTGCGTTCAGAACATCTACCCAGGGGCTGCTAATGCACTACAGGAGCCCAGCCCTTGTCACTGCGTGGGCAGCCATGGCTCACAGCAGGGTGGTCACTGCAGAGGAGAAGCTGTGTGCACGACAGCTCCTGGCCAGAACCTGAGGAGAAGCCTGGACTACACTGACCACCCAGGCCAAGACACACCTCAGAGACCAGAGTTGGGGAGAGAGAGCCTGGCCAATCTGGCTGACACGCACATAGTCTCCTGCAGGGCCGCCAGGGGCCTGGATCTCCCCGTGTCCTGGCTGCCACCCTTGACAGACATTACAAGGTCTTCTGGAGTCTGCAGCTTCCACCGGGTCCCCACCCATAGTCACTTCCCTAAAATGCCAACAGAGGGAGCTATCACCCCGGAGATCCTGATGCTGTCCTCAGGAAAGGGACAAGCTTGACACTCTGGGAACCCCCAGGCTTGTGGGACCCCCTTCCTTCCCCAGGCTTTGTGGGGACCCCCTGTGCCCAAGCTCCATGAGACCCTCTGGCACCTTCCTCAGGCTCCGTGGGACACCCCGCTGCCCCCTGCCAGTGGGTGCCCCCTGCTGTCCACAGCCCCTGTGGGCTGCTCGCTGCAACTCCCACACAGGCACCCCAGGCATTTGCATACACTCTTTTTTTTTTTTTTAATTTTAAACCAAGAGCATGTATTGGTACATTCTACATACATTGATCACATTCATTACATTTATTCTGTACCTATACATGGTGCATCTTGGTTCTCCCCCTCTCCTCCGCCCCTCCCCTCTCCTCCCTCCCCCCCTATTTATATCAGGTTCATTCATCATTTTCCATATTTTCCCTTTCCCCTCTCTTTCCCCTGTTGCC
>PVJO010002478.1:0-51263 GCA_004026905.1 Hystrix cristata
GAGAAGTAGTCTTCAAAACTGGAGGCAGAATAATAAAGAAAAACAGACGATCCAGTGCCAGCAGACTCTACTCTGAGAACTGCTAAAAGAAACTCATCAGGAAGGAAGATGACTCACCGTGTGGAACAGTGACCCATTTGATCATCCATTACTGTGTACCGAATTTAGTGGTTTGGTACTAAATAACAGTCATTTATTATCTCTCCCCCTTCTGTGGCCCGGCTGGACTTCTGCTCTAAGTCTCGCTGTCCAGGGTCACTCACGTGGCTCCCTTTAGCTGGAGGGTGCAAAGAGCTGGAACTCCAAGATGGCTTCAGCCTCACGCTGGCAGCCCAGCTGGGAAGCTGACCGGCCTGTTTCCCTCCATGTGTCTGCCCATCATGTAGCCTGACCTGATGTGCTTGCTGACTGGATGCCAGAGGGTGAAAGTGGAGGCTGTGTGGCTCCCTAAGACACAGGCACAGAATCCACACGGCACCACTTTTTCATGTGTCGTTCACCAAAGCGAGTTAAAAGACCAGCACTGATTCACAGGTGAGAAAACAGACTTCGTTTCTCAGTGAGAGAAACAATACAAACATACAGGAATGGGATGAACTTTTGCTGGTTATTTTTAAATATAATCCACCACTGTTATGGTTTGTGTCTAGATGTTCCCTCAAAGCCTCATGTGGTAAGAGGTAGCTGGATCTAGAGTGTGTGATTACTGAATTAGTCCACTGATTGCTTTGGCATGTTCTGCTGGGATCAAGGATGTGACGCTAGGATTAAGGGTATCAGGATGAAGGGTGGGAGTACTGTCCACCCTAAAGCCAGGCAGCCTGGATAAAATATAAAATACAGGAAGAAGGGGTTCCCACCCCTTGCTTGTATCCCTTGCTTACTTTGCTGCCTTCTGCCTGTTTGCCATGCCACCCTGCCTCAGACCCAGCTGACTGTGGATTGAAACCTCTACAAATAGTGAGCTAAATAAACCTTTCTTCCCCTAACTTTGGGTGTCCCAGCAATGAGAGAAAAGTAACTAAAACAGAAAATGGTACCGGAGAAGTGGGGTCCTTGCTGTGACGTTGCCAGGCCATGTGGCTTAAAGAGCCTTTGGAATTAATTTGGAAAGGTTTTGAGAGACCAGCCAAAGAGGCAGCCCTGGAACGCTCTAAATTTACTGAGACTCTAGTCAGAGCATGGAAATCAGAGTAGCTGACGGAAATGCTGCCGGTTAGAGGCTCGGGATGCCTCTGTTGAGAAAGACTGCATCGGCTACTGGATCCCAGGCAGTGTATGTGTGCTTTGGCAGAGGTTGGTCTGCATTTTGCTTGTGTTTGGAGATATTGCCTGGGTGGCAGGAAAATTTCTGTGCTGTCTGGTATTGGGACGGCAGCATAGTTACTGTTGAGGGCTTTGGGCTGAGTCTATGTTGGAAATCAAGAGCAGAGAGCCAACAGAGTGACCTGGAACATTGGGCCAGAGGAGAGCTGTGGACTGCAAGGAAGACCAAAGGACAACATGGTTGTGGAGAGCAAACAGGACAGTGGGAAAATGACCTGAGGCCTTTTGCCAACAAGGAAGCGTGTATTTGGGGTACAGGAGATCCTTTGGTGCATTTCTAATGTTGCCATGTTCTGCTGTTGAAGTTCATAGAAACTAAAGTTTTAAAATTTAAAGTTGTATTTTTTAATGTGAATGTACTGTATTGGTATATTGTATTGTTACAGAACAAGTAAGAGAGACAGAATGAAGTTGTTGTATGTTTGTATGTATATTTGTAATTTTTGTTCACCTATTTGTAATCAGTGTTGAGAATCCTTTGAACATTGGTTTCTGGTGTGGGAATGAGTGCCAATAAGAATTGTATTGTTACTGTAAATCTGAATAGACCAAGATATGTTAACTCTTTACAAATCTGCCACTGGAGACTATGGGTTAAAGAAATGTGTCTGGTTATCAAGTTGACCAGGGGTGGATTGTGGTGGACCTAATATGGTCAACTTGAGCCAGAACGCCCAGCTGGACTGAGTTGATGTAATGCTGGGTGTACGAGATCCACCTGAGGGTTGTTGCTGATGCAACATAAGGCAGAGTGGGAGCCATAGCTAGTTGGCCGGCTGTTTGCCAGGAGAAGCTCTGCTACGGCTGGTTCTTCCAGAGGGGGCTCGGCTGTCCTCGTCGAGGAAGGAGCTCGGGGCCTTGCTGTCATCAAGGATGGCTGCTCTTGCTTCGGAGGAGCTCTGGTTGTCATCTCTGCTGCCCGCATCATATCCTGGTTCCAGGGAAGATCCTCCAGCCATTATGTGCAGACACGGACCTACATGGGACAGTGCTGTGGGCTCCCAGCCCTCAATTGGAACTTTTGGGTCTCCAGTGCCTAGATGGACATTCAGCACCTTCTGCATTTGGCTTCTGGGTGAATATTGTAATCTGTAAATGTCCCCTATTAAATCTGCTCTCTTACAACCATTGGTTCTTTGAAAATCTAACTAACACAACCACAAAAGGAAGGAATGAAAAGTACTGGAAATATTAAAATATAGGTGGACATAAAAAGCAGTATATATTTTTCTTTCAAAAATCTTTGACATACATATAACTAAGGCAAAAATAAATAATATATGTAGTTGTAGTGTATATGCCAACAGCACAAAGGACTTGAGGTGGTATGTGGAACTGTACTAGTACAAGCCTCTTGTGCTTTATAGGAAATATCACAATTTCAACTCTGATAGACTGTGCTAGTTGAGAATGCATATCATAATTTCTATGAACACTGCTAAAACAAAACAAAGAGATATACTTAAAAGCTTAACATTGCAATTAAAGTGTAACACTAAAAAGATTAACTCAAAAGAAAACAGGAAACACTGATTACAGGAACATAAAATTAATGGAACAAATAGAAAATGAATAGCAAAATGACAGAACTAAATTCAACAATATTTGCATGCCTGTAATCCCAGCACTCAAGAAGCTGAGGCAGGAGGATCACTGTGAGTTTGAGATCAGCCTTCAAACTGCAGGGGCTAAAAAGTGAGTTCAAGACCACCTTGAAGGGTGGAGATTTAGCTCAGTGGTTAGAGTACTTGCCTAGCAAGCACAAGGCTCTGAGTTCGATCCCCAGCACCACAAAAAAAAAAGACCAGCCTCAACTATGAGTGAGACCTTGTCTCAAAAAAACCAATACATAAATAAATAAATATAAATTCAACATTATCAATGTTACTATTAACATAAATGAATTAAGTGAGCCAATTAAACAGATTGGATGAAAAGAACAAGCCTTGATTATTTGATACCTACCAGGAAATGACGTTAAATTTTTAAAAAATGGGTAGGTTGAAAATAGAAAAATAGATAAGAATATACAGTGAGCTAAGAAGACCGCAGTGGCTGTAACAGATGAGTTTGACTTCAAAATAAGGGGTTTTGCCTGGTGTAGTGGCACATGCCTGACTCCCAGCACTCAGGCGGTTGAGGCAGGAGGATTGCCAAGAGTTCGAGATCAGCCTGGGCTACACAGTGAGTTCAAGATCAGCCTGAACTACATAGTGAGACCCTGTTTCCAAAAAAAAAAGAGAGAGAAAAAAAGAAAAAAAAATAAGAGGTTTTATGAGTGATAAAGACAAAGACAATTCATAGTGATAAAGTGGTCAGTTCTTCATGAAAACGTTAGAACTGTATCATACAACCCAGATGTCTATAAGCCCCCCCAGTGAAAGGCTGACAAAGAAGACAAATGCGCATACTGTAGTCCGAGTTAACATTCTCATTTCAGTGTCTGGTAGTAACACTATAAAAGATCATTGATAGTTTTTTTTTTTGTTTTTTTTTTTTTTTTTTTGGTGCTGGGGATGGAACTCAGGGCCTTGTGCCTGCGAGGAAGGCACTCTAACCACTGAGCTAAATCCCAGCCAAAGATCAGGGATAGTAAACAAGAGCTGAACAAAATTATCAAGCACTTTAACCTCCCTGACACTGACAGTGCTCAGTCTCCCGAGAACACACGTGCTCATGCAACATTTACAACGTGCGCTACATTCTGGGAAACAAATCTCACATTTTTAAAAAAACATTCAATTTCAGTTTGTTTTCTATCCAGCAATTTTTTTTTTTGTGCCAGGGATCACAGTTTGTTTTCTAACCACAAAATAAACTTTGTAGTCTCTAACGAGACTGGCCATGAAAGAAAGGTGGAAGGTGCAGATTATCAATACTGGTGTTTTAGTTAACTACGGTTGTGTAACTAACCTCCCCAAAATTTAGTGGTTTAAAAACCACCATTTTATCGCTCACCATTCTGTGTGTGGGGAATTTGTGCAGGGCACAGATAATTTCTGTTTTATGTGTTTTCAACTGGGCTGGTGCCTGATTTGGGCGACAAGGTCTAGCATGGCCTTCCTGTCTGGACAAAGGTGCTGACTGACGCTGGTGCCAGTGGCCGCCCTTCCCGTGATCTTCCGCACTCCAGGGGTGCTTTCTCTAGGCGGAGCCTCTTCAGCAGCACAGCCTGCACTCCACAGCGCATCTCGGGGTGCCAGAGGGGACAACCAACAACTGATGCTTCGCCTTTGAGGACACGGTCTTTCAAATCTGAGCCCAGGAGAGGATCCTAGGGTACATATTTTAGGGAATTTAGAGTTCGATGTTTGTATCTACATTTCTATGTGTCTTTTTTTTTTTTTTTTTTTTTTGAGACCAGGTCTCACTATATAGTCCAGGCTGAATTTGAACTCACTATGTAGCCGAGGGTGGCCTTGAACTTGTGGCAATCCTCCTGCCTCAGCCTCCTGACTGCCGGCTATGTGCCACCATGCCCAGCTACATGCATGTTTTTATGCTTTCACTTTTGCCACATTCCTTCCTTGTCATATTATTAGCTATGATGTAGACTGTGTCTATTCAATTGTTTGTGTGAAGCTTGTCCTTTAATAATAATTATATAGCCAAGCATGGTGGCACATTACTGTAATCCCAACACACAGGAGGCTGAAGCAGGAGGACTGCTGCAAGTTCAAAGCCAGCCTGGGCTACATAGTGAGTTTGAGGCCAGCCTGAACTGTTTAGTGAGATCCTGTCTCAAAAAACCCAAAAAATTTTATATAGAAAAGATTCATGGGAATAATTATCTCCAAATGATAGTTTGCATCTTTAAAAAATATAAAAATGTAACTCTTTGCTGTATTAAACTGTTCCTTAGTGCAAAGTATTTGTGATTTCTCTCTCCTTTGGGATGTTCTCTTCTACACTGGAGTTTAGAAAGCCTTTTGCATACTTTGTTTCTTTTCATTTTTGTTGTGCCACTTTAAAAAATCTTGTTTATGCTATTAGATATAATATAGTTGATGTTTTAGAGTCTCTTCTCAACACATTTTCTTTCAGAATAGTAGTGAGAAAAGTAACTGGTACGACATACAGATATTATTTCTTAAACTTTGTGACTTTTATCTATTGCTATCTAGAGATGTTTCAGAAATTTAAGGAAAATTAGAAAATTCTTCCCCGTTTCACCAGAGCATGAATCTTTAGCCACATAAAAATCCATTCTGATTGGTTATGGTTAACACAACCTCATGGCAACAGAAAAATGCAGCCAGATCAAGCATCTAGCCTGGAAGCAAATGCCTATGTTATCTCGTGTGTTCTCAACCACTGACCATCATGCACCTCAGATTTGCCTGTAGAGTTACCGCACCGATTATGAGGCCACAAACTAATCGCCTAAGAGCAGCAGAAGGAACTTTTCTTGCAACACTGTGCGTACTAAGTACCATAGAAAAAAAATCAGAATCAAGTATTCTTTGTAGCATTTTAAGAAACCCATGTACAAGCTCTTGCTAGTCTTATATTTCCTCGCTGATATTCTGATTCTACTGAAATGGTTCACTCTGCCAGGGGAAATTCAGCCAGTCCTAGGAAAGCCTATGCCATTATTTGTGTCTCCCTAGTTTGATCAAAATTCTTCCTTGCAATGACTTTAAAGCTCCTCCCTCTTTTAGCTTTCACTCGTTAGTGCTGTTTCTCTGCTGGCATTAAAAAAAATAGCTTGACCCTTCTTTCATGTCCATCCTTCAAATCCTGGACAACATGATGATCTCATGTGTCTGGGCCTCTTCCAAGGTCCTCTTCCCTGGAGTCCCTCAGTCGTCCCTCATTTTGCAAGGTTTGACCATTCTATTCTCCGCCTTTTATTTCACATATGGTTGTCAATGTTGCTCATGAAAGTTGACCCACATGGTCCCTGGGTCAATCCTGTTGAGAAGGAAAAAGAAATTCCTGCCCAAATTGTGGGGAAGGCACTCGAGCCTTTTAATTGAAAGCTAACATTGTAATAAGAGAAGTTCTCAATGAAGAAATTAAAAGGCTGTGTATGGATTTCTGACGGAGCCACCAGCCATCCTCCGTTGTGTGGTGGGTAGTCTTCCAGGTAGCTTCTCGGGTGAGGGGACAGTGGCCCCTTGTCACTGCTCGCCTTGTCCAGGCACCACGACCCCCATTTGCAGGGGAAGTCTTCCATTTTCTGGTTGGGGACTTTTAAAAGGCAAACCCATTGAAAAGCCGCCCTCAATATTTACTTCAGGGAGGTCACTTCCAAAATCACTTCCAGGGTCACTGCCGGAAGTCACTTCCTGGGTGGAGACCACAGTCCCGCAAAGGAAGAACTAGGGGCGTGTCCCTGCCGGCAGGGCGCCCGAGGTAGGTCCTGCGCATGCTCACCGGAAACACCCGGCACTTCCGCTTCCGGTGCCGCTCAGCGCGCGGCTCCGGAGTGGGGAACCGCGCAGCTCTTTCGGAGCTCCGGCCGAGGGCAGGTGCGTGCGGCTGACGTCGTCCAGAGGACCTGCGTTTAAAGTGCAGCGGGAAAGGTATGCGGGCGCTCGCCCGTTTTTCCTTCCGGGCGTTCCGCTGTGCTCCGAGCCTTGGGTTCTGCGGACGCGAGGCGCGGGCAGAGGCTGCGGGTCCCGCGGCGGCGCGTGCCACCGGCCGTTCAGACTTGAGTTTAAAAGGCTTCCTCCGGCTGCTGGGGGGGGGCAGAATCTGAGGGTCCCGGCGAGAGGGCCAGCGCAGCCGTCGAGGCGCGCTTCCAGCTGACCTGAGCCGGCTGACGCTGCCGAGCTGCGCAGAGGCGGAAAGCTGAGACCCCGGGAGACAGTAGCAGACGCCCTTCTGCTCACTGCGTGGTGAGGACCGGGCGAGGGGACCGCAGACCCCTGACCGTCTTCATTTCCCGCAGTCCTTCAGTTTGTTTTCAGGTTTTACGAGGAAAAAGATAATAGCGTCCGCCTCGGATTGTTCTGGGGTTCAGTGAAATAATTTATAGACCAGGTGCTTAGTGAGGATCCAATAAATATTACCTACTACTAACATTCCTGTTGTACTTGTTACATTGTTTTGTTACTCATTTTGCTGTTTCTCTAGATTTGGGCTTTTTTCAATTAAGGGACAGTGTCTCACGTCCGCGCGTAATTGACATATAGTAATAGTTCATTTTTCTTACGGATCATTTTGGCTGTTGCTGTATTTCCGTATTGTACTTTGAAAGAGTTGCAGACACAGTGAATTTTTACGGGTCAAAAATTTCTTAGATGAATTGATGAGAATTTTTCCACGTAACTCAGAAACCTGAGCTAAAGATACACCAGAGGTAACTGATAGTATATTTTTGGTTTGGAGTAGATATGAGTGATTTCAGTGAAGAATTGACAAGGCCTGGGTCAGAGGATGACCAAGAGGAAACATCTGTGGTCTCTGGTACAGGAATGCACTTTCCGTGGCTTCGGAAGCATCTGGATACTGTAGGTAAGCAAATGACACAGAGCCACGTTCGCTTGACTGCAAAATGGTGAGATTCATTGTGGATACAAAGTGGATGGCCAGGCTGGTTCAGTTTTCAGTGTTAAGCAATAGGTGAGGTTTTTTCCTTTGTTCTTTTGGCTATAACCAAAAAAGAAATAATAAGAAATAGAGCCTTTTTCTGGCTTTGTTTTAGAGTCCTTTGTCTTTCGACTAGTAATACAGTCTGTATTGTGGTGATTGCACTGTTTTTCACCAGTGCTTGCTAAGCACTTATCATCTCTGGTCCTGGCTAAATAGATTGGCTCAGAGGTGAAGGTATGGCATTTCCGATTGAGAAGCACATACCTAAGCAATGTTCAGGAAATTTCTGTTGAATTGTTGAATTTCTGTTGAAATAATTCCTAATAGGGTGATGGTGTAATAGATTTCAAGGAGAGTATTTTTCCACATTTTTATCTAACATAAACACAAGCAAGTTTTTCTGTGGGCTAAATTCCATATAGATGTATGTTTATAAAAGAAGTAGTTTCTGTATTTGCACATGTGTTGGGTAGGATAGTCCTGGGAATACATTTGACCAGCACTTTCTCACTGCTCCGAAATGTCTTTCTTAGCGCTCCCTTTTTTCCCCTGGCAGAGATTCCTTAGCTCCTGGAATTTAATTCCCACTGTTAAAATTTTTAATGTTGTATGTGTGTGGGGGGTACTGGGAATTGGAACCCAGGGCCTTCACACTTGAGCTACATCCCCAGCTTTTTTTTATTTTTCGAGACAGGGTATTGTTAAGTTAGTTAATTTGCCCAGCCTGCCTCAGCCTCCTAGAGTGCAGGACTATAGACATGTACCACTATACCCTTGTAAAAATTCTTAAGTACTGTGTTACCTCATTTGATGGCCTCAGTAAAGTAATCCCCAGTAAATCTGTGTGGTAGGCATTTTAAATATGAGGAAATTGAAACTGGAAGGAAGTGAGTAGTGTCAGGTGTCAAATCCAGGTGTTCCTGATCTCAGAGGCTGTACCTTTTAGCCCTTGAGGTTGGTAGAGAGGTACCTCCGACCTCTATGTCTGGGCTTGAGAACAGCCCTCTTCCGGGTAAACAAAAGGTATTTTAGGAAGAAGTGTTTCGCCAGTGTTCTGGGCTGGTTTTCTGAGTTGTTGCTGATCTAAGCAGCTTGAGTGTAGAGCTTGGTAAAGGAAGCTCCTGAATGGGGTGCGGGCTGGGCTGCAGGCTGCATTTCCAGCTGGTTCTAATGCCGCTAGTGTGTGGATGATGCCGAGCGCAGGTGACTCACCTCTGCGTCGAAAGCCCGAGGGGCGCCTCGTCTGCAGCAGTGGTGCTTGGCCTCCTTTACTTGCCTGAGCCCTCTGTCTTTTTCTGAATTGTGTACTGCCTTGCATGATTTTAAAATGGCATTTAAAATTTTTTGTAATGGTTACAAGAGTTATAATTGTCAGTATATAACAGCATTTTATTTTATTTTTTATAATAGCATTTTAAGTGAAATTATATTATTTAAAAATCTGATGGAATCTCAATAGCATAGAGATGTAATGCCTTCCGTTATCCATTTGAAGACGCTTTAATAAGTATCTGCCTTTATAGTTATTTTTAATATCTGTTCTTGAGCATTAAAATTTCTGACTAGTAGTTGCACAGCAGTTCAAAATAGCAAGTTTTGTTAAATTTTATTAAAAAGTAAATTTTAGTGTTTTTAAATTTATTTATTTATGTATTTATTTTTGAGACAGGGTCTTCTTGCTGTGTAGCTCAGGCTAGCCCTGAACTCACTATGTAGCTCAGGCTGGCCTTGAAATCATGGTGATCTTCCCGCCTCAGCCCTGTGAGTGCTGAGATTACAGGAGTGTGCCATCACATCCAACTAACTCTGAGAAATTTTAATCACATAAAGAAGTAGATGGCAGTGAAGGGAGTTTATACAAACTGTATATCAGGTTTTTTACTCCCAAATTTTTCATGTAAAAATTGCAGTTTGCTCTATAACATTATTGGATCATTTTGCAATTTTGATAAACTAAAAATTGAAAATCATCTGACTTGCAAAAGGAGCTGTTAGAATCTCTCATTTTTTAACATATATTTTCAGGTTCTCTGAGGTATTGTGTTGTGTAATGATTTTAATTGCAAAGACCTGACTATAGGCACAGCACTCTAGGAGATGCGTTTTAGAAAAGTATGTTTCAGGAGGCATAAGATCTACAAGTTGGTTATTTCTGAAGTGTACTTGTGTGGTCCCTGTCTGTCTCTGTGTCATTGACGGGGAGAGGTGTGCAGCCACACTAGGCCTGCAGGCTCAAGCGGTTGTGTGGGAAGGGAGAAGACGTCGCATTGTGCCTAGGCACCTCTGTGATGGCACCGGAACTAAACCCAAAATATCCCTAGTGCAGCGGCCACCCACTGCTTAGAGATAGAAATGCTAATGTCTATAGCTCTTTTAATCTCATTTGTGCTTAATTCATTGAGTTGCTGGGAAGTTGGTCCTAAGAGATAAAAGTTCGTGTGGCGTTTTCAGAACACCGGTAGATAATAAAGACTATGCTTGCCTAAGAGTACCAGGGCCTGTGCTTCTGGGGACTTCTTTGAGAGGTTTTCCCCAGACTGTTTAGTGCAGAGATGAAAGGATGAATGAATCAGATTTGAAGTATGTGGTGTCTCTGGTAGCTCAACAGTATCAACTTAGATTTTTTAAATTCTCTGTGAAACAATATAGTATGGTAGGGTTTGTTTCAAGTGGAGCTGTCTTTGATGTGGAAGGCGGGCCGGGGGTAATTTATTAAAACTTGCGCTTATGTAGGTTTTTTGGATAGTTGAATCTTTCATCTTTCTAGCAACTAGAGGGAAAAAGAAGAAGGACTTTGCTCAGACAACAGGTGCTTGTTTAAGTTTCATCCAGGAGGCACTGCTGAAGCACCAGTGGCCACGAGCTGCGGACTTCATGCACAGCTACCTGCAGATCCTGGAGGACTCTGACAGCAACAAGAGGCAGACAGCGCCCGAGGTGAGGGATCTCAGGCTGGCTCGCGGAGGCTGCCCAGAGGAATCTTGCAGGGAGAGTTTGTGACAGGACATTTTTTACCTGTTACCATTTTGACAAATCTGCAGAGTCTGAACTCTGAATTCTCTGATCCCCAGTATTCATTCACTCCAGTAATTCTTCCTTCTTTCCTTGTATCATTTACCCCCAGCCGTAGAATGTTTTCCATCATCAAAGATGCTGTTAATTCTGCGTTAAAGTCATCTTTTCATCTCTGCTGCTTTCTCAGGCTTTGTGTCTGTTTTCTACTCCGCCTTTCAGCAAAACGCCTTGAAAGGATTGTTTACCCAGAGTGATCTGCTTTTTGTTTTGTTAACAGTTTTATCAAGACATAATTAATAAGCACATCGTGCAACTCACCCACTGAAATTGTACAATTTAATTTTCTAAGTTTTCACAGAGTTGTGCAACCCACACTACCATCTAAATTTAGGGTGTTTTTGGCCTCCACAAAAAAACCTCTATACTCCTTTGCAGTCTTTCCTCTTTGCTCCCTGCAACCCTAGAAGCCACTAACCTGCTGCTTCCTGTGCGGGACATTTCCTGTGAGTGGAATCAATCATATGTGGCTTTTGTGAACAGCTTCTTGCCCTTCGAATATGTGTTTTGAGACTTACCAGTGCTGTAGCATGTGCTAGTGCTTCAGTCCTTGTTACTGCTAAGTAATAGTCCATTGTATGGATGTATTGCAGTTCATGAGTCCATTCATCTGTTAGTCATTTGGTTTGTTTCTTGGGTGGCGAGGTAGCACTGTGTTAACCTCCTGAGGAGCTGCCGGACAGTTTTCCAAGGTGGTTCCTTCCAGCAGTGCGTGAGGGGTCCACTTTTTCCTCATTATTATACAAAAGAACTAATGTATATTTCATAGAGCAGTTGATTTAAAGTTCACTTTAATTTACCTTAAAGTTGTATGATTGAAGTGCTTTGGAGAAGAAAGGGGTAAGAGAAATAGATACTCGCTCCCCTGAAAAAAGAAAACCTCCAAGTTCTGTCCCCAAAGTTTTGATGTCTGAGGAGAAAATAATTTTATTAAAATTGTCTATGTCTGATGAAAATTCTCCCCCCACCTTTGGTGGTACAGGGTATTGAACCCAGGACCATCACACTGAGCTACATCCCCAACCCTGTGTTATTTTTCATTTTGAGACAGGGTATTGCTAAGTCACTAAATTGCCTGGGCTGGGCTGGAACTTGCAGTCATCCTGCCTCAGCCTCCCAGAATACAGGGATTACTGGTGTGTGTCATCACACCTGGCTTTGTGGAAAGTTCTTAAACAGGCATTCTCAGTACAGAATAGATGTGGTCCTAATGATGGTGTCTCAGGAGACAGCTAGCCCAGTGGTGATGGCCCTATGGCCTGCAGCAGGCTGTTTGTAACATTGAGTGCTCTAAAGGGTTTGCCATCGCTGGTCTAGTCTGTTGCCCTCATTTGTGGAGGGTGAAGATGAGGCTGAGACCAAGGATGAAGCCAGTATTCCTGGAACTCAAGTTTTCTGTTTTTTCTTTCTTTTTTTCTTTCTTTTTTTTTTTTTAGTGCTGGGGATCAAACTCAGAGCCTTGTGCTTGCGAGGTAGGCACTCTAACCACTGAGCTAAATCCACAGGCTTCAAGTTTTCTGACTTAGTCTTCTTCCTGTACTGATTAGAAGTTTTGTATTTGATGCGTGTATTCACTGCCTCCCTTTTTTAGATGGTCAATTTAATGGTGTTATCATACTTACCTAGTGTTTTTATTATTTTATAATTTATTTATTTATTGTGTTTTGGGACAGGGTCCAAAAAAACTTGTTCAGGCTGGCCTTAAACTCATGGTAATCCTCCTGCCTCAGCCTCCAGAGTTCTGGGATTACAGGCATGAGCTACCATGCCCTAGGTAGTTTTAAATTAATTCAAATGATTGAGCAGATTTTTTCACATAGTATGTGATACTAATTTTACTAGATAAAATATCATAAAATAATGATAGAAGTAGTCTGAAAAAAAAGAATTATAGGTTGTTTTTCAATGTTCTAATCTAAAAAAAAAAATTAAAACACTTACATTTTGGTGTAATTCTGCTTCGACAGATTATATGGAAACTTGGAAGTGAAATTCTATTTTATCACCCCAAAAGCAGCGTGGAAACTTTCAATACTTTTGCAGACCGGATGAAAAACATTGGTGTCCTAAATTATTTGAAGGTGAGAATGAAGCTTTGCGACTTTACATTTGTAATGTGCCCCCGTGTGGCTTATATCAGTGACAAGGTGGGTGATGATGGAAAGGGGCCGAGACGGCTGAATACTCTCTTCCCTTTTGTGCCTGAGTGGTATATGCTGTCTGTTACGTTGGGTTTATCTCTTTATCCAGCGTAGGCTTGTTTTTCTCTTTGGCTTCTGTGAAACATGCCCAGTGAACACAGGCATGTGAGTGTCTGAGTCCCCGTCCAGGTTCCCTGGTTGTTGATTTCCCCAGCAGTGGAGTTGCTGGGCCTTTAAACAAAACGCCCGGCACGTGGTTCTGTGTCTGGAGTTCCTGGGAATCACTGGGCTGTATTCCACAGTGACTGTGCAGTGAGCTTCCTAATTTCAAGAACAGTTTCCCTGTTTAGAATTGGCTTGTGATCTTACTAATTAGTCAGGGAAGATTTCTCTGGATGTGGACTTGGGTGCTCGGTACTCGGTGATGATCTTGACCTCTGCTTGACCAGGCATGCTGGGGTGGGGGCCTCTAAATGGGGTGCCTGTGGTTCCCCAAAAGGAACAGGTGGAAGAAAGAGTGGCCTTCTGCATGCTGCGTGCTCCTCTTCTTTTTTCTTTTTCTTTTCTTATTTTTTTTTTTTCCAGAAACTGGGTAGCATTTGAGCAGGGAAATTGGGTGAATTTTAGTGGGCTTACTGTTTAGGCTCCTTTTGGCTCATAGAATCCATTCAGTAGAAGTGAAGATACTGGATAGGAACTTCATTTCTCATTCCAGAATCTGAGGCAATGATTAGGATACGCAGTGAAACATATTTTTATTGTTAGTGAGTTTAAAAACACTGTTGTTTCCCAGGCAGTGTGCTACACGTGGTCCTTGTAGTAAACATAAGGTAAGTGGAGTCACGTGTTGTGGGTGCCTTGGTAGCACAGCACGCAGTGAGGAGCTGAATGAAGGAGGGCTTGGACCCCATGGACAGGAAGTGGTGCTTGAGGTGAGCCCGAGGCAGAAGGGCCTCCCTTGGTGACCATGGGGAGGGCCACTTGGCCTGGCAGGGGTTGTGGAGTCTGATAGCCCGGTGTCCGGTGCTTCAGGGACTCCAGAAACCCACTTGGGGAGAAGCCGTGAGAGTAGGCCTGGCCCTGTGCTATGCTGTAGGCCGCGGGTGCTGTGGAAGGGTTTTCCCAGAGGACTAATCAGGCAGGGCTGCTTTGGTTGCCGTGTGGAAGGTGGATTTAGAGGTGGGCTGGAGGGGCCAGTTGAGAAATGACTGCAGCCGTTGGCCGTAAGAGTGGTGGACTCCGTGGTCTGACTCTTCCTATACCTTCAGTTCACTTGCCCTGTTCGCGTTGGCTTTAAGCCCTCCCATCCCGAAGTGCTCACTCTTTGTGAATTAATTTTATTGCTTCTCCCGTTTCTGGGATGTACTTTCTACCTGAATTCAAGCCATTCTTCAGCACCTCTTAAGATGTTTTCTCCGAGCCTATTGACCAAACTAGGTGTTAGGTGTACAAAAATTACCAGGCTTAATCCTCAGCAGCACCCTTCTGAAGGGGTTAGTAGCATTTGTCTCCTTTAGCTGGCGAGACTCACAAAAGGTGAATAATCTCAGCTTTATTTCCTTTTAATTGGCAGTTCTTTTTTCCTTTTTACTCTCTTCTGTTTGTGAGTTTACACAGTGTTAATTGTTTCGTGGGTCCTCTTTTGCTAGACTGAAAATGTTGCCGCAGACAGCGTCGCGCATTTCATGTTCACCAGGGACTTAGCCCGGCAGTACCCCGCGTTCCCTGAGTCTTGACGGGCGGTTATCTGAAGACTGGTGACAGCGCGCTCTTCTTTGTTACCATGCAGATCTCCTTACAGCACGCGCTGTACCTTATTCATCATGGAATGCTGGAGGACGCGAACAGAAATCTCAGTCAGGCGGAGGCGTGGAGATATGGGGAGAAGTCAGCTTCCCAGGAAATACTGATCAACCTCGTTCAGGCCTATAAAGGGCTTTTGGAATATTATAGTTGGTCTGAAAAGAAGACGGAATTGTCAAAATTGGGTGAGTGAACGTGAGTGAATTTTTTTCTGTGGTGAAGAGACTGGAGGGCAGGAAGCATCTTAGGGTGCAATCCAGCCGTCTCCCTGCTGATGCCACCTGGACGCTGTAGAGAACAGGTGTTTTGTTGGCTTTAAATTCTTTATATTGGTCACACTTTATATTTCTGATACATCAGAAACCTTACAGTCATAAGTTAGGTGATTCTTTTATTAAGTTGGTGACCGTTTTAGATGCACTGGTCTTTTTCACATTTTGTCAGAGATAAACACAGCTGCACAGAGCAGTGGAAACAGATTTTATTCAGTGACTACAGTGGTAAGGGAAGGAGCAGAGCTTTGTTCTGATTGGCATGGAGACGACTGCTTCCCAGGTGATGAAATGTGCCTTGAGCAAAGCTGGGAAGTGAGAAGGTGCAGAAGCAGAGAGGGAGGGGTCGTGCGAGCCCACCTGGCTTTCCTGGGTGGCCTGTGGGCACTGGGCACTCCCTCAGTCACTTTCTCGGCACCTGTAACTCTAGGGAAGCAGCCTGCTTTGACTCACAGTCTGTAGAGGTTTCAGTCGGCTGGCTGTAAGGCAGGACAGCAGGGCAGGGGGAAGCAGAGAGATCAAGGGAGGAGGGAAAGAGCCTTCCAGGCCACCCTTATGATCCAGTCACCCCCAAACCCCGCCTATCAGCACATGAGGCTTAGGGGGAACATCTGTATGTGAACCCTCACAGGCACTGACTCGCCCAAGGCAGCTGGGAAGCGAGGCCCAGTGTGTCCTGGGCGTCGCTGTAACAGGCAGTGAACTCTGGCAGCAGGGTGTTCTCAGGCAGCCACTTGAAGGACCCTGGTCTGGCTAGAAGATGTGGCTGTAAGCTGTGAGAGAGCTTGTTGTGTTTGAGTTTCTATGGGCAGGGCGAGGGTGGGGCCTAGTCCTGAGTGCCCAGGGTGCCGGGCTGGAGTTCGGCCAAGGGGCGAATCTGTCAGTTTCCAAGAAAGCTTGTACAGTTTCTTCAGCACTGTTACTGCAGATGGTCAGCTTTTCTTTCCGTGTGTTCAGGAAGATGTTTATTTGGTAATACTGGTTCACAGAATAGTATGTTTAAAGAATAGGGTAAGATAAAGTAGTTCCATTTCTGTGCAAAGGTTCAAATGCTCCTTTTCCTGATTTATGCCAAGTGTTGACTGCTCAGTTCTCAAACGGAGTCCTGTTCTCCACCCTTTAGCGCTGATGTCCGTCTCCTCCTCCCATGTTTGCGTTGTCTGGAGCTGTGAGATTCTCTGTACTTTTTCCCCTTTGTTTTTCTTTGTAGCCTGTCTTAAGACTAACCCCAATTTTCATATCCTCCATCCAAATCCTAGTGTTGGCATTTGTCACCACTCCCATGGTGAGCTTGCTCCTTGTCTTTATGTGATCGGCAGTGTTTCCTTGGGTGCCGGGCACCGGCCAGTTTTCTACCTTCTCCTTGTCCATGTCTCCCTTCACCTCTGCATGCAAGGTCTTGGCAGTCTGCGCCTCTAGAAAATCCTCTGCCGTTGGGACTCACTGGACCCTTCCTCAGCACCTTGCTCCTAATACCTTATTCCTGGATTGATATTTCTTCAAAAAAAAAAAAAAAAGACTTACTGATAGTAACTTGCTGGCTTTTAAACCAATATTTGCTTTTCTTCTCACACATGATTAGGTAGAACTCTAGCAAATATTTGGATGACAGCAGCTGGACATGGCAGCAAGACTGCCACTCCCGTGGGTAGAGGCCTCAGTACCCAGGCGGCTGGCACTTGGTCCTGCCCCAGCCAGACATGACGGGATGGTGTGTGGAGCTGTTAGTCTTCAACAGCCTCACCTGGCTCCGTCTCTGCAGATTCGTGTCCCTGTAAGCCCGGCCTGGACTTTGCCTTGCCACCACGGCTTTGTCTTGTTGGGTTTGATGCACGTGGTGACTGGGAGCCCCTTCTTCCTTCAAATGTAGTTTACGCCTAGGGATCCACTCTTCTTCTTTAACATTTCCCCCATATCGTTTCCTACCTACTTTCCTTATTATCTCATTTCCAAGTCCCTATTGATAGATACTCAGTTGATCCGCTGGGAAAAGAATGCCGATGCTGCTCGGGGGTGTGCGGTTTCTGTGGAGCGCCTGCCAGCTGCTGCTCTTGAGGCTGGGTCCCTTCCTTCCAAAGTTTTAAGGGTGGGAAATAGGACATGCAGAAAAAGTGTGTAAAACAAACAAGTGGTGTGATGAGCACACTTAACCACCCGGAACTGGCCCCCAGCATCTATGCTTAAGTGTTAAGATCTTTGGTGCTTTTGCAAATGCTGTTGTTTTCCTAATTTCATGTTTTTATGGATGGACCTTTACCCTGAAACTTTGATGAACTCCTTTACTGTAGTAGGTTTTTAAGTGATTTCTTAGGATTTTCTATTTACAGGATCGTATCATCTACAAATAGAGATAATTTTGCTGCTTCCTTTCAATCTAGATATCTTTTCTGTTGTTTTCTTCCTTAATTGCTCTGGCAGAAACCTCCAGTATAATGAAAGTAGCAAGAGAGGACCTCTTTGTCCTGTTGCTGATTCTAGGGGGAAAGTGTACAGTCTTTCTCCCTCAGGTTTGAGCGGGGCTGTGCGCTGCTCGTGGAGGCCCTATCAGATTGAGGAAGCTACTGCTTGTCCCAGATTGTTGAGTGTTTTCATTTGGTTTATTGCGTTTTGCCAAATAGTTTTTCTGCATCTGTGGAGATGATCCTGCAGTTTTTGTCCTTTATACTTTTGGCTTGGTTTAGATCAGTTGATCTTTGTCCTGTTTCTTGTATGAATTGATTTTCAACTGCTAAACCAGCCTTGCCTTCCTGGAATAGGTCCCATGTGGGCACTGTGTGTGATTCTTTTTATATGTGGCTGGACTCATTTTTGCTAATATCTTGTTGAGTTTTGCATCTTTATTCATAAGAGAGACTGATCAGTAGTTTTTCTGTTTTACTTGTCCGCTTTTGCTGTCAAGGTAACACTCATCTCTTAGGATAAGTTGAGTTATTCCCTTCTGTTCTTATTTCGGGAAGAATTTGTAAAGAATTAGTATTTTTCTTCACATGTTTTTTGGAATTCACCAGTGAGCCATCAGGACCTGAGCTTTTTGTGTGGGTCTTCTGATTACTAATTTAACAGGTCCTCAGCACTGAACGACTTTTAAAAATCATTTATCTTTGGGCAGATAAGGATGATTATGCTTATAGCACAGAAGCCCGGAGTATATTCAACCACAGCTGGAAGACATCTGTAAATTTTAGTGCCCTGATCAAAATTCCTGGAGTCTGGGACCCTTTTGTGAAGAGTTACGTAGAGGTAAGTCAGCTTCTCTTAAAGTCAGACTAGTCTCGTTTAGTCCTAATGATGGGAGATGACGTGGTAGAGCTGGCTGGGAAATGAGCAGGACTGTCCGTCACAGGAGCCTAGCGCGACTGGCAGACCTGTCTCTCACGTGCCCCCAAGGTGTGGGCAGCACAAAAGAAGAGCCGCCGTCATGGAAAGCTGCTGGCATGCGTCAGTTTCCACAACAGCCTGGGCCGTGTACTTTATTTTCGCTTTCACCCGCTTTTTCTCTTTGTTTGGCCTGAGTTTACTCTGTAGAACTGGTCTCTCTCACACCCACACGCCCTGCACTTTCCAAGTAAACGTCTGGCACCGTTTGTGGCTGGTCTCATCCAGTTCTTTGTTCAAGGCAAGAAGGACCTGAAATACTTCTGATTGGTGAGCCATTTCTACAGGAGCTACCCGGTAGCACTAGGCCTATGCAAAATCTGTGTGCCTGGTTTTATTGATCAGAAGAAACCTAATTAGAGAAAATTATAGAAAGAGAATGAAACAGAAACCAGAAATAGAGATGAAAATATGATGCATCTTTTTTTGGTTTGAAAAATTTCTGTTTATTAATATGCTGTCAATATTACTCTTGCTTATTTTCACCATTGGATAACCTATCTTGGCCATATACCTGTAAAATAAACAGTGATATAATTGTAAATGCCAGTTTTATATTCCTGGAACTTAAAAAAAAAAAAAGATCTTTTGTGATTCGGTGGGACGTGGAAAGGATGTGCAGTGCAGGGTAAGGGCTTTTAGAAAGCTCCTGAAGACGTTCCTTCACTCCAGAGCCACTGTGAAGGAACAGAGGGCCTTGGCACTGGATATGAGGAAGAAATACTCAAAATACTTTGCTTTCTGAAAACTTCTGAGTACCGAAGTGGTAATTGTGTAGTCAGAGATAATCTCCGAAGCCACATCCTAGCCCACCTGTGAACACCTGTGTCACGGTGTGGGCATACCATGAAAGTGGCTGTGTGATCATGTGCTGCTTTGTGGCTCAGGTTAGGTAAGGTGCTGAGGCCACTCGCTTCAGTCATGGTTTTTCAGTCATGGTTTCCCTGCCTTGGAGACTTACTTCTTGTGGAACAGCTAGTAGCTTGAAGTCTCTACCTTTTCCAGTAGCAGAGTATAGTAAGTGCAAGGGCCCAGTGGCCTGTGTGCGTGTCTGAGCGATCTTGTTGCATAGCTGCTGTAACTTATGTCTCTGAAGGCAGAAATCACTGTTAACTCTCTTTTTTGGGTGCTGGGGATAGAACTCAGGCTTTGCGCGTGCTGGGCAAGTGCTCCACCACTGAGCTAAATCCCCAGCCTGCAGCATTAACGTTTGTTCCCTCTACAGTACTATTTATCAGGTCTGCCACCTTTTTTTTTGTACCCGGCAGTAAAGTTGTGGTATTTTATAGCCGTCTTACAGAACTCAGCTAAGATATTATGGCTTATTTTATACAGATGCTGGAATTCTACGGTGACCGAGATGGAGCCCGAAAGGTTCTCACCAATTACGCATATGATGAAAAGTTCCCATCGAATCCAAATGCCCACATCTACTTGTACAACTTTCTCAAGAGAGAGAAGGCACCGAGAGCAAAACTGCTAAATGTGCTTAAGGTATGGAAAACCGATCTCATATGTGAGTAGGATCGGGCTGTGTGTCAGAGCGTGCTTGGGTCATTGCTTTCCGCTTTCACGTGAGACCTCCGGACAGAGTGACAGCGGGTGACTGGTGCCCTGGGCTGCTGCATCTGCAGATAAGCCTGGCTGTGGTTGGAAAGTTCTGCCTTGGTAATTTTGAAAATCAGCAGTATTGCAGTTTAATTTCCGTAGAGTAGGTGCACAGTGAGTACTTGGAGTGTGTGCTTGGGTGCATTTTAACAAATATAGCCATTTCCCCCGGGGCAATAAGGCACACATTTCTCTCCGCTCGCAAGCCCAACATATCCCTGCACAGCTCATCTGTCTGCATGTCCCTGTCTCAATCACTGGTCTGTTTTTCGTCACTGTAGGTTAATTTTACCTTTTCCTGGAATTCCATACAAATTTTTTTTTTTTTTTTTTTTTTTTTTTTTTGTGGTGCCGGGGATCGAACTCAGGCCCTTGTGCTTGCAAGGCAAGCACTCTAATCACTGAGCTAAATCCCCAGCCCCCATACAAATTTAATCTCACAGTTTTTACTTTTTTATCTGGTTTCTCTGGCTCAGCATAATGTTTTTGAGTTTTGTCTGTTGTGTGTGTTAGTAACTTACTACAGTTGAGTAGTGTTCTGTGTTTATACATTGATTTGATAGCATTTTGGCTCATTTTCACCTTTTGACTATTTTGCATAATCCCAAGAAGATTCAGATCCGAATCTTTTGTGGGCACATGTGCTTTCATTTTTCTTGGATAGCTACCTAAGAGTAGAATTGCAGGGTAAGGAAAGTTCGTGTTTAATTTCTTGAGAAACTATCGAGCTGTCCACTGAAGTGATTGTACCAGCAATGTTCCCACCGTCTGCGTTGAATGTTCAGTTTTCCCACCTCTCACCCGAGGTTGATGCTGTGAGTGTTTTGGACTCGAGCTGTTCTAGTGGCCGCGTAGGGGCATGTCATGATGGCTTTTATTTGAGTTCGCTGATGACTCGGGTTGAGTGTCTTTTACTGTGTGTTGGTGGTTGCTGTGTCTTCTTTTGTCAAATGTCTGTTCGCATATTTTGTGTGTCTTTTTTAGGGGAATTGTTGTTTATCTTCTTCCTGATTTGGGAGACTGTATATAATCTGGACACGGTTCTTTTGTTAGGTATATGGACTGTAAACTTTTCCTCTTTGATTGTTGCTCGCCTTTTTTGTTTTCCGTCTTGTCTTTTTGGTGCTGAGGATCCAGCCCAGGGCCTTAGGCATCTGAGCACACACTCCATCGCTGAGCTACGACCTCAGTCTCTTTCTGTTTTCTGAATGGTGTCTTTCAAAGAGCAGACATTTCTAATTTTGATGAGGTTCAAATTAGGCACTCTTCTTCTTCTGTTATTAGTGCTTTTTAATCTAAGAAATCTTTGCCTTATCCCAAGATAATGACGATCCTCTTGTTTTTTTTTTTTTTTTTTTTTCCCTACAAGTGTTAGGTAGCTTTATGTTGTGGTCTGTGTGGGCTGAGGATTTAGCTCAGTGGTAGAATGCTTACCTAGCAAGTGCAAGGCCCTGAATTCGATCCTTGGCACCAAAAAAATCAAGAAATGTTACAGTCTGTGATAGATTTTCAGCATATATGTACATATACATATACGTGTATGTATATGTGTGTGTGTTTATATAATGTGAAAGGTAAGGGTCAAGATTAATTCTTCCCCTACTTTATTGAAAAGGCTGTCCTTTCCCTGTTGGAACCTTTGTTGGAAATCACCTGGCCACATACAGACTTTGCTGGGAGTGAACCCAGGGCTTCCACACTGAGCCACATCTACAACTGCATTTTATTTTTAGTTTTTACTTTGAGACGGGGTCTTGCTGAGTTGCCCAGGTGGGCTCAGACTTGGGAGTCTCCTGCCGTGCCCTCTGGATAACTGGGGTTGACGAGTCCGCGCCAGTGTGCCTGGCTTGGTCCTTCCTGTCGTTAAGAAGAAAGGCCTTGAGGTTTCTCCCTGCCGTCTAGGGATGTTTGGAGTATTTACTCCTGCACCTCAGTGTGCTGTGCTCCTGAGTACGGTCTCTGAGGTTGCTGTCTCTGCTATTTGAGTTTTTTATTTCATCCGTGAGCTCTTGTGACCAATAAATATTTTTTCTATGTAGTTGTTTTAAGTCCCAGCTTCTGAAAATAAATTGTCTTAAAATTTTAAGTGTGGATAGATGTGTATAAGATACAAATGAAAAGTCTCCATCTGTTTCCTGCACTAGTTCTGACTCTGATAAATTTTAGCAGGAATTTTTGAAATAGGATTTTTAAAAGTAGCTTTAAAAAGCGGTTGGCAGGATTGGCAGGATTTTTAAAAATAGCTTTACGGAGAACAGCTTTCTGTACTAGAAACTGGATAACAGCAAAGTATATTTTAAATCCTTAATTCATTTATGAGAATGTTTTAGCCAGTAAGAACTTTATTTACAAGTAAGCTGAAGTTAGAGAAATGCCTTTTCAGTGTGTAAATTGTAAGATTGATCTTTTTTGCAGATTTTGTATCAGATTGCACCATCTCATAAACTGATGTTAGAATTCCACATGTTACTTCGAAAGTCAGGTAAATCATTTTTGTTTTATTCCTCTTTGTGCAGATAGTGGTAGTCCAGGGCTCAGCGGGTGATGGCCACCCTGCCCCGCCGGTCCCTAGGAGCTGTGTGGGGCTGGTGTTTTCTGTTGAGGTCCTGTCTGTGCTTCTAATGCACTGTGATGGTGGCCCTGTGGCTGTAACAGGGACCGAGGGGCTTGCAGAGCTTAAAACACTGTCTGCTTGTCTCCACTAAAGAGCATCAGGTGATAGCAGAAGCCAGGTGGCTTCTGTTTATGTAACTGCCCCACTGACTCCCTCCCGGGCCTCAGCGTGGTAAAGAAAAGCGCACGCTTCACAGAAGTGTGCCAGCTTGCCGGGCCCCGTTGGCACAGGACCGTGGCGCTTCCTCTCCTCAGGAGGCGAATGCACCAAAGCCGCCCAGAGGGGCCAAGTGCTTCAGATGTGAATGGAGGCCCCGACTCACCATCTCGGATTGTGAGCGTCACGAGCTAATGGGACAGAGCGTGCAGTTCAGGGCTGCTCTGCAAGCCGTGCGTGTCTCCTCGCTCTGCGTGCTGCTCAGCACCGCAGGTCGCCTGAGCTGTCCCAACTGTTGCAGAGAAGGAAGAGCACCGCAGGCTGGCGTTGGCAGTGTTGTTCAGGCTCCTGGACTTCGCTGGCTGTACTAAGAACATAACTGCTTGGAAGTATTTGGCAAGCTATCTGAGAAAGATTTTAATGGAGTAAGTAGGACACACTGCATTTATTACTGAATCATTGTAATTAATGTTTCCCCGTATGTTTAGCAATTCTTAAAGCTTTTTTTTTTGGCTTATGTCTTTGGATTTCTTTCTTTCTTTCTTTCTTTTTTTTTTTTTGAGACAGGATCTCACTATGTAGCCCAGGCTGGCCTTGAACTTATGGCAATTCTCCTGCCTCAGCCTCCCAAGTGCTGGGATTATAGGTGTATGCCACCTCGTCCAGCTGGATTTCTTGAGTTGTGTCTTCAGCTGTTTTCTTCTGAGTACATCAGAACCTAGAAAAAACAGTCCTAAGTTTATCATAAAAAATTCTGTCCAGATAGTTTGTGCTGTCAAAATAAGTATTACACTTTATAATAAATTGGTTGTGTGAGCTAGGTATCTAAAACTGTACCTCAGCCCAGCATGGTAGCACATGCGCCTGTAATCCCAGCACTCGGGAGGCTGAGACAGGAAGATTGCCATGATTTTGAGGCCACCCTGGACTACACAGTGAGTTCAAGGCCAGCCTGAAGTGCACGGTAAGACCCTCTTTCAAAAAATAAAATTAAAAAAAAAAACTGTGCCTGTGATCACAGTATCATTAGTGCTACATTTTGAGTAAAAGGAGTGGCTCTTATTTTTATCTTGTGTGTGAGAAGAAACACTATCGCAAGATTAAGTTTTACCTCATACTATGTCCATTTGAGTTGGTTAGGAAATCCGCTGTCCGTGGCAACCATCCTCAGACCTTAGCTTGGAAACATCTTCTCTGTCACCCTCCCATGAGCTCCAGGTTGATTCAGATCCTGACGCTCTGTCTTCCAGGAGTCATCCTGCCTGGGTCCAGGAGCAGTGGGGCTCTAGGGAGAACTGGTGGCCAGCCTTCCACTTCAGCTACTTTTGGGCAAAAAGTGACTGGAAGGAAGATAAAGATTTGGCTTATGAGAAAGCGTTTGTAGCTGGAATGCTGCTGGGAAAAGGTACATGTTTTTGTGCTCATTTTATCTTGATGCAACTTTTGGCAGATAATGAAATCACAGAATCTGACCATTTGTTCACCTTAGAGCTTACCGTGGTGCCCTGGGGCTCTAGATGCTGGAGAAATAGCTTGTCTTAGGCGTTTTCTCCTTACTAGGACGAAATACCCAATGCCCGCTGATGGTAGGAGGGGAGGTTTATTTTGGCTCCCGTTTCAGCCTGTGACTGGCTGGCTCTGAGGAAAAAGTGGCCTAGTGGAGGCGCCTGGGCGGGCGGGCAGATCTGTCCTTCTGGCCACGCCTGCGACCGCCTCTTTTGACTGGGCCCACCTCCTCATGGCAAGGCAGCTGTAGTGCCCCGTGACTCAGTCCCCTTCCGGGCACATTCTTGGTCTAAACCGTGCTGTTGCGGTTGAGTGGAAGAGAGGCCTGGTGGGGATAGCTGAGCTGCTTATAAGGGCTCCCAGGGGTGCTGGTTGGGACCTGTTGTGGTGCTCTGACTGGAGTGTGATCGGAGGACATTAGTCACACCGAGCTGACCACTCTCACAGTGAATGACCAACGGCTGTGTCGTGTGGAAAGTGCTATCTGTCTGCTTTATCAAAAGTAGAAAAATGGTCTTTCGTGACCTCTGTGCTCTTTGACACTCCTGTTGTGTTTACTTAGCTATTCCTGTAAGGAGGGAACATTTTCTACCCTTAAAGAAAAAAAACAGACCTACCAGAAAGCCACCTTAAGGGAGACTGATGTTTTTAAAATGAGATAGTTTGGTCAATAAAATTCTTAAGAGCTTTGTGCACTGAAATTTTGAAGAGTGTCCAGGCTGAAATGAAACCGTTGCCAAATGTGCCCCGAAATGGAGAAAGTGGCCCTTCCAGTGACCACTGAGAGGCTGCGTGTTAGGGAGCTTGAGGTCTTAGAACGAGGTTCGCAGTTCACTTGTGGTTACGGTTCGTGTTGTTCAGAATTCTGTTGCAGAGAGTTTCTGAGTTAATAGGATGTAGGCGTTGTGGGCAGAAAGGGATTAATAAGAGGGTGACTTCAGACTTGCTGTCTGGTCCACCCATGACGTGCAGTAGAGCTGAGCTGAGCTCGCCTGCTGCCTGTGGACTCTGAGGTGTCTGTCTGAGTCACAGGCTGGGGTTCATTTCCCAGATGCTCTGCTCACTTGCCCTGAGATGTGGGTGAAGCAGCCAAGCTGCGGGAGCCGCCTCTGTACTGCGGGCACTGCAATGTGGGTCTGGCCTTGCTTACACGATTGTAAGTGTCGGTGAGCATCCTGTCGGAGTGCGGCGTAACTTCCGAAAGGTTCTGGGAGTGCCGGGCGTCATGTGCCTGCGAGTGGATGCGTCGCCCACTTGTCCGGGCGTGGAGCGGGGCGGGCCGTCCTATTGCTCTGGTCACCGTGTTAGGGCACCAGACCCACATTCTAGTCGCTGCCTGCTCTTGCTTCGTGCTGAGGGAGGGGTGTGGTGGTGTCTTCCTTCCCAGGCCTCGGGAGAGGTGGGTCAGCCCGTCTCTGGGGGGCCTTTCCTCCTGGAATTCAGCTCTCCAGGGGCTTTAGAAAGAGTTAAGGTCTTACAGTTTATTCAGCCTTTTGCGTTGTTGTTGTTAGGGTAGGAGTGAAGTTCTTTCCATACAAGAGAAATCTGTATATGAAATATTTTGTTCTTACTAAAGCGATATAATATGCTTAGAAACAAATTAGCATGTAAATCTCAGTTGCTTGGGAAGCTGAGGCAGGAGGATCACTTGAGTCCAGGAGTTCAAGACTAGACTGACAACATAGAGAGACCCCATCTCAAACCCTCCAACCCTGATGGCCCCCGAATCCTGAGAAACCCACAAATTACTTTAGTAACACCACGGACACCACTGCTTACCAGCTAATAAAATATTAGCAACTGGTGTACTATTTTCAGGGCTAATACAGTAGTATAGGACCTAGCATTTTCCCAGAGGAGATGGATGCGAGGCGAGGCTATTGTGAGATTAATTTTTCATATTTGATGTATAGATAAGTTAGCAAATATAAAGACCTCTTAGAGGAGGATCTTCTATTCTTAGAGGAACTGGATTCAGTTCCCTGGAGTGTTAATGTCCTCTGTGCTCTTTGGGACTCGGGGAGCTGGCAGAGCTTGCAGCAGCTGCTGTTGCCTCTGCCAGCCTGAGACCCCTCCTTGGCTGCATGCGGGAGGAGCATCTGGCGTCCGACTGCTTCCTGCCTGTGATTTGTGTCCCATCCTCAGAGGACTTGTCACTGCGCTAGGTGCTGCTTCAGCCGATCACCGGTTGATGTTGAGAGGGATGCATTTGGAGGGCTCGCTTTATGTGCAGATATGTAATATGTGTACCACGCATGTCACCAGGACTGGCATGGGCAGAGCAGAGACCAAGTACATGCCGTGGTTGCACTGCCTGCGAGTCTGGCCCTCGGATGCTGAGGCCTGGGGACCGGGCAGTGCAAAGTCATTTTCACAGGCATTGGTGCACCAGAGTGGAAGGCACTTGGAGATGTAGACATCTACTTTAAACAGTTGATGAGTATTTAAACTTTATGCTTTTTTTCTTTTTTTTTAAGGTTGTAGGTATTTTCGGTATATTTTAAAACAAGATCATCAAGACCTAAGGAAGAAAGTTAAGCGGATGAAGAAATCAGTGAAAAAATACACCATTGTGAAACCAGCAGTATAATATTAAATTTCAGTTATTTCCCAGTTGTAGCCACAGAGTGGTAGCTTAGTAGATAGTTACTGAATATATTTATTTGATATTTTAAGAAGGTGGTTTATATGACTATAAACATTATTTTTATACTTTTTATATTTCATTTTGTTGTAAGTTATAGCTAAAGAAATCTCATTGTCTTTGCTCTTTGTAATTATATATTCTTTTTTGTAATGTTAAGTGTACTATTTTTAAAGGAATGATTGTTCAAATGAAAAAAGTGTTTAATTAGAAAATATAGCTGTAGAGCAGTTATTATTTGCAGATAACTTGCGTCGTGCTGTTGTGTAATAAAATACAAACTTGTACTGCCGTGAAATGAATTGTTTCTTTTAGCCTTACCACCATGAAGAAGAGCACTGGAGCGTTCCGAGGAGGAGTTTGGAAGGAGAGTTGAATTTAGAAGCGCGCTCCTGCTGGGAGAGATCTCTGGGTCAGAGGTGGGAGGTGGCCGCTCCGGCAGCACTGGCTCGTGGCTGGGGCTGCCTGGCCTGTGTGTTACAACTTGTTCACCATCCCCTGCTCTTGGAAGCAAGAACGCAAACCAGAGTTTCACTTATATTCCCAATAATTTTAAATCATCTGCAAGAAAATTGGAGGACAATTAATGCTTTGTTAGTAACTCAGCTCACTGTTACTTTAAAGTGAAAAGTCTGTCAGTGAAGATGTATCCGTCTTGCACCACACACATAGAACAAGTCCATGTTCCCTGGACCGCAAGGGAACCAGGCCAGTGCCAGAGCGCGGACAGGGCCAGCCTCACTGCCAGGAGATGGTTGTGCTCTGTGGGAGTCTGTGTGAGATCAACGGTACAGGAATGAAATCCCAGGCAGTGCAGACAGAATCCTAAAGCGCAGGCCAAATCCGCATCTCCTCCCTGAAACCTTTAGTCAGAAGCATAGGACAGGACTTAGCAGTTCTGACAGCCTCTGGGGAATGGAGGGGAGTGTTGGGTAGATGTGGTTCTTGGCTTCCACACGAAGCTGACTTTGCTGGGGTTTTATGACACATGTTCCCGTCTGACTTCAGTCAGAGCAGTGTGACCCACCTGTGGAAATGATTGTGGGTTCCTTGAAGTGAAAACCAGGTCTGTGGTTATTAACACTAGGGGCTTTACATTTCATTGTGTCACCACTACGTTTCTGTGGCTTCTCCCTGTCTTCCTGAGGAAAGAGGGTCACGGAATGGGTGCCGGCCCAGGACCCCAGCCCAGGCAGTGTGTGGTTCTGAGGGTCCTGCACCGAGGGGCACTCTGTGGGCCTCCCAGCTGAGCCGGGTTCAGCACGAGTGAAGGACCGAGCGCCCAGAGGACCGAAGACAACCCAGAGGCCGCTGGCTGGGTCCCCACAGGCCCTACAGCGCTCATCAAACCATCATGTGGTTTAGTTACCTTTGTACCTTGCTTTCTCACTGGCGTGTTATCTAGGTGTGAGCAACTCCATGTGACCAACAGCTAACAATTTCTGGCTTATTAAATAGTCACTGACCTCAACTGAATACAGACTTATGAAAGCGACTGGCCCATAGGAGCATGCCTGTCTTGTAGGAAGTAGTATCTTGGCAGGGTCATGCCAAGGGCAGGGCCTCAGGAGATTGCTGGGTTTATCCTTTGGTGGTTGTGTGATTTCTTGGGCAATTTAGTTTCTGTGGAATGGAGAGAGTTGGGTTTATCTCATTGTATTCTGTGAATAAAAGAAGTGTAACAATGGAGAAATGTTAAGTAAGATAATGATGAGTAAATGTTAACTGTAGTAACCATCATTACATTAAGATACTTCAACAGAAATTAGATAAAGAGAATTTTATGTCCTTTGCTTTCTCCTGGAGGTGTAGAGCTCGACGTTTGATGTGTGTATACACCGTGAAATGATCACAGTCAAACTGACAAATGCATCCGTTACCTCTGTGTGGTTTCCATCTGTGCGTGCGTGTGCACGTGGCAAGAAGATTTAACTTCTGCCTTCTTGGCAGATCACAGTGTGTGATACAGTATTGTACTGCATGCTGTGCATTATTCTCCACAAATCCTTCATGTTGCATAAATGAACTGAAATCATATGGCTGGCGGCTTGCCGTTTTGCCGTTTTCCCCTTTCCCTGCTCCTGGCGGTCACCAGTCTCCTCCCAGCTTCTGTGAGTTTGACTCACAGATAAGTGATCTGTGATTTGATGCCACACATAAGTGAGGTGATGTGGTGTTTCTCTTTCTGTAGCTCATGTATTTTGTCAACATAATGCCCTTCATGTTCCTCTCTTGTTGCAAATACAGTATTACCTTCTTTTTTTTTTTTTTTTTTTAGTTCCTGGGATTGAACTCAGGGGCTTGTGCTTGCGAGGCGAGCACTCTAACCACTGAGCTAAATCCCCAGCCCGTATTACCTACTTTTTTATGGCTGGAAAATACGTGTGTATCTCATGTTATCTTTATCCATTTATCTAACGGGGCATTTAGGTTGCTGCCCTTTCTCGGCGGTTGTGAGTAATGTTGCAGTAACACAGGAGTGCAGGTCGCTTTGATCCTGATTTCAGTCCCTTTGGATACACAGCTAGGTGGTTCTATTTTTGATGTTTTGAGGAACCCTGTGCTGTTTGCAGTCATAGGTTTGTCACTTTGCATTCCCATCAAGAGTTCCCTTTTTTCCACATCCACATCAACACTTGTTTTGTCTTTCAGATAATAGCCAGCTAATAGGTGTGAAGTGATTAGCCATTATGGTCTTGGTTTGCATTTCCCTGATGTTTGGAGCTGTTTAACCCCTTTTCATACACCAATTAGCTATTTGAGTTTCTTCCAGAAGTGCTTAATGAGGCCCTTTGCCCATTTAGAAAAACCAGGTTGTAAGTGTTCCTACTGTTGAGTTGTATGACTTACATATTTTGGATATTAACACATTATTGGATGAATTGTGTCATGTGAATGAATTCCATCTCAATAAAGCTGTAACCATTAAGCTAGAGCTTTACAGGCTCTTACGGATATCAAGTAAGGGCTCATTGTTAGTCCTACAAAGGTATGGACGCAGACCTTCTGCATGTTGTCTCCATAAACACCTTAAAAAAAAACACCTAGAAGTTCTGTGGAGTCAGAAAGGCCTGGGTTCAAATCCCAGCATGGCCAAAATATCCCGCCCAACATTCTTTATTCTGCAAAATGAGATGGTCTAAAAAAGGCAGATATAAAGTGTATAGTGGGGTGTGGTGGTGCACGCCTGTAATCCCAGCACTCTGGAGGCTGAGGTAGGAGGATTGCCATGAGTTTGAGGCCAGCATGGGCTACATAGTTCAAGGCCGGCCTGAGCTACGTAGCAAGATCCAGTCTCGGAAAAAAAAAAAAAAGTGTTCAGCACAGATCCCATTATATGATTTTTCTCAATAAATGGTAACATTATTACCTAAACATTTAAAAAGAAAAGAATTTCCCTAAAGGAAAATTAAGGAAAAGTACACACCTTGAACTCAGGTAAGTGTCCGTATTTGTAGCATAGAAGCTTTTTCTGTGGGGTGATTAGAACATTTTCATCTTAAATATTCCAAAAGGAAACATGCAAGGCCCTTGCAGGATGTGGCCTACAAATTCCATGACTAACATGTGAACAAGTTATTTTAAAAAATGAATAGCTCAGGGCTGTTCCTCCCCGAAGATTGGTGCTTCGAGAAGAAATAGCCAGCCCACACATAAGAGCCACTGTTACTCAGGCCCACATGAAATATGGGCCAGACCTGTGTTTGTCTCCCCAGTACACAGGGAGTCTGGCGCAGAGGCAGGTCTTTAACCCGAGCGTCTTCCCCATCCCTAGTGGTGTTGCCAGTAAAATTTACAGCCCCCGTTGCCGAGTCTGCGCCAAGGACACGCAGATAATCTTGTCCACGTGGCCTTATTTTCAGCCCCAAGCTCTGCATGCATCTGACATAATTTCCTAAAATGAAGAAAAAGCAGCAGCGAAGGTGCCGTTGCTCTCCCTGGCTGCAGCGCAATGGGATGTGGAACTACTGCAGTCAGAAGGCCTGTGTTCCTTAGGTGCAAGACCTCGAGCATTTCTCTGCGCCTCACGGACTCCACTCACCGTCTGCACGCCTTGCTGACTGAGAATTGTGTAGATAGACATGGTGGATGTGAGAAGATCCTGAACTGCCGTGCCCCGTACCAGGAGAGAGTGGCACTTGCCTGCACCTCAGATCTGCTGTCCACGGCAGACGCCGGGTCGCTAGAGGGTGCTCTGTGAGCCCTGCCGTGCTGCAGCAGCGCTCTTCATGTCCCTTCGGTTCTGTGACCCGATTCTAGGTCAATGCTGGACTCAGCCTCCCAGTGTGACCTATAGAAGCACAAGCAGTGGATGTGACGGCTGTGGGTGGACTGTGTGCTCCAAGAAAGAAGTGTGGAAGTACTGGCTCCCTTGCCTTAGAATGCCACCTGATTTGGAAAGAGTCTTTATGGGGATAATCGAGTCAGAATGAGGTCATAGTGGCGACCCTCATCCAGCATGACTAGTGAGCTTAGGAAGAGAAGAAATCAGACGCAGGCATGGGAGAAAGCCATTGAACACAAGCGCCGACAGAGCACGGTGTCTGCAAGCCACGCGGAGCAGGTGGCCAGAAACCACCGCAGCCAGGAGGGAGCCCGGAACCCATCTCCCGCAGGGCCCCAGAAGGGACCAACCCCGAGACACTTTAGCCCCAGACCTGTGAGACAGTGAGCTTCTGTTGTTCAAGCCGCCCGCTTGGTTACGGCAGCTCTAGCAAACCAAAACAACTATGTTTGCGTCAAGATAGGCACTAAAGTGACTGCAGAGACGCAGCCTGGTTCTAGCCTGTGGCTCCAGAGTTACTGCCTGAGTGTTCCTAAGGCTCAGTGAGGCTTGTTTCTGTTTTCTCCCCTGCACCTTGTAACCTCCACTGAGATTTTCTGGGTCCCCTCTAGTCTTACACATCTCTCCTTCCTGGAATCCCCAGGGGCACCTTGTGTCTCTCTTGCTGTTACGCTAACAGAAGCTGCCTTGTGCCATTTGGGCATGATTTTATCCTTAGGGCATAAGCTCTGAAAAAGTTTATTTTATGGATCAGTTTTCCAGAAAACATTCCTCTTGCAGCATAATACTTGCACACGATACACATTTACTGATGTGACACCTTACAGCTATTGTAAAATGATTGTGTAATTGTTATATAATCATGCATTATGCAATTGTATCTGAAATGTTACATAATCCCAACTGAAATGTGACCGATTTTAACCAGGAGCTCACCCTGTCACTGTCCGATGAGCTGCTGCTGGCTGATCTTTCCCTGATAATCTTGCAAGGACTTTTTGCTTCAAACCATAAAGTCTCCATATTTTTCACGGCCAAAGTAAAACAGACCTAAATGCCAATAAAAGATAAAAAACTCCGCTCAGGTCCTCCACGGAACGAGAGAACACGCGCGTTCTTAGGTACAGACGGCGCCTCTTGTTTCCAGGCAGGCCCTGGAGGCTGTGAAGTCGCTGCCGAAGTCAGCCCAGGTGTTTCTCCAGCAGAGTCTGACCTCAAAGCCTTTGCTGAAGTGGGAACCGGTCACTGGGGAGTCACGGGTACCATGTGACACTTACATTTTGAACAGCGGTGGCCGGGGACGGAGCTCAGTGGGACAGTGCTTGCCCCGCGTGTGAGGTACTGGGTTTGATCCCCAGCACTGCAAACAAACAAACAAACATAAAACTAAAAGCAGCGCTCAGGCATGATACAGAACGGAAGAAACAGGAAGAAGGGCTGTATTGACAACCATTCTTGCCCTCTCTCCTGACTTCCCTTAGGCATGAAGATTTTGCTTTTCTGACACTGTTTGGGCTCGTGTCCTTCAGAGCACAGTGCACAAGCATGGCTGGGCTGAGTGAGACTCCTCGTCCCTCTTGATGACATGTGACACAGGCTGCCCTGGTAGCAAGTGGAGCTGGACGCTGTCGTAGAAGAAACTTGGATTTCATCTGTACTTTAAAGAGAAGCTTTTGCCCATGAGGAAATTTCTGGGTGAGTGGAACCATGGACAATACTGAGGGCAGAGTGAGCTCAGGTCTAGGAGTCCCTGGGACCTGTCTCAGGCTTGCATCTCTGGGACTGGGCCTGCGTTTGGGACTCTGTGCTCGGACCAAGCATTCAAGGGATATTTATCAGCACAAAGCAAAGCACTCTTAGCCGCACACATTGAATACAGACTAAGTGAGGAGGGTGCCCCTTGGTGGAAATGAAGGACCTGGATCCAGCGCACTTCTGGTGGAGTCTGTGGACCCCTTGCTTCTCATGCCACACTCTCTGGGGCTGCACTGCCCCTCGGGTGCTCTGTTGAAAATTAATTGCCCACGTGGGGCCATGGAGTGGTCTGCTGTCAGCGTTCTGTCACTGTATCAAACACCCGAGGGAATTAACTTAGCGAAGAAGCTTATTTGGGGCTGCACGCCGTGGTGGGGTGGACCCATTGCTTCAGGCCATGAGTTGCCTGTCCCTGCAGGGACTGCATGGTGGATCAGAGGTCCCAACCTCGTGGTGGCTGGGATCCTAGTGTCCCCTGCTTCTTCCCACTGAGCTCCTCCTCCTGAAGTCTCCCCCACTTCCCAGCAGCACCACTGGTGTCCAGGCTTTAACACATGGCCTCCGGGGATGCTCTGGATCCCAGCGAGGGCTGCTGGTGCTGGCATGCGGCTCCACGGACTGGGATGAGCTCTCACTTAGCATGCACAGGCCATGGTTCAATCCCGGCACCAAGAGAGAAGAGGTGGGGCCTTTAGGGAGCAAGAGGGCTGCAAAGGGGCTCCAGGGAATGGGTTTGTTTCCTTCCATCCCTTCTGCCTGGCTCTTGCTGTGGCTGCGGGAGTCACAAGCAGTCCCCTTGGCCTTCTACCCAACTCGCCCTTCCTGTTCCGTGGTGCTTCCGGTCTGCAGTTGGGGGCTGGTGACCTGGCCACTGGGCCTCAGCCTGCGAAGCCTAGTAAACATGTGAGCCCCGCCCCGCCTGGCAGGGACCCCAGCAACTCTCACCTCTTGGCCCCGCAGCTGGTGCCCCCCAGGACTCGTCACTGACTAGAGACTCTTGACAGCCTCCCAGAGGACACTTGGCCACCGACCACCGGAGGGACACTGCACAGCAACTACCTTGGAGCGCTTGGGGTGGGGACAGGGCAGAGGGAAGGCAGGAAGACGGGGCGGGGTGGGAGGAGCGAGGAGGGACCGTGGGCAGAGCAGGATGCCAACCCAAGCAAACACTGCTGCCTCCCCTTCCTGAGGCCAAGATGCCCGGCGGGTCCGCTTCTGGCCCGTGTGGTGCACAGGGCTGCTGGGCCCCCTGGCTTCCCCCTGGCACCTCCTGTCTCTGCCTCGTGTTCTTGCTGGGCCAGGGGGGCTTGCTGCAGGGACATCCCCAGTGTCTGGATTATGGGCCCCCCTTCCGGCCCTCCGTGCACCTCGAGTTCTGCTCTGACTACCAGTCCTTTGGGTGCTGTGACCAGCACAAGGACCGTCGCATTGCTGCACGGTACTGGGACATCATGAACTACTTTGACCTGCAGGGCCACACGCTGTGTGGAGGGTACATTAAAGACATCCTGTGCCAGGTAGGCTGAGTGCAGCCCAGGAGGAGGCTCTTACGGGCTGTGTAGGGAGGGTTTGGGCAGTCCTGGGTCCAGGCCTCGCCCCCGGTGCTCAGCACCAGGGTGGTGCCGGGTCGGGGTCCCTCCCTGGGTCCTGTCTGTCCAGCTGCAGCACAGGGCCGCGGAGCACCCAAGGGGCCGTGACTCACAGTTCCTCTGGCTTGAAAGCTACAGCCCTGGGAGGCAGCACAGCCGAGCTCGGCAGAGAACATCGAAGGGGTGTCGGGCGCTCGGCCGTGCTGGGCTCCAGGCTGGGGTCCTGCGTCTCACTGCACCTCCCTCTGCTGTGGTCGCGGAGTAGCTGGCCACCTCGAGTCCTTGTGGAGGCCACCGAACTCCCAGAGCCGGGCACGGAGCCAGCCATCTGGGTGTGCAGCCTGGGGCCTGCCCTGTCCCCCTGGCACTGTCCCCCCCACCGCTCCCTGGAGAGTAACTGGGCACTGAGACCCCCATCTCTCCCCCGCAGAAAGCGTCCCCGCTTTTCCCTTCACTTTTGGGCAAAACTAAGCAGCTCTCCTAGTTTAGGAATTGAGAAATAGAATAATGTCAATCAGTTGACCTGACTTGTGTCTTTTGCTCGAATCTGCAAGGCGCTTCCTTCTCCCCCATATTGTGGTGGGTCCCCAGCACTGATTCTGCAGCAGGTACCAGGGCTCCCAGCTCACTGCAATTAGAAAGATGACTTGTCCCAGGCCATAGAGTCCTACGTGCAAATTTAGACACTCAGATTCCAGGAACTTTAGAGCTATCTCGTCATGCCACAGTTCAGAATAGTACGGTATATAGTAGAGTATAGCATAGCATAGCATAGCATTAGGAAGTATATAGTATAGCATATCATAACATAGTAAGGTATAGCATAGTATAGGACAGTATAATGTACAGTACAGTATAGTAAAGCACAGCATAGTATAGTAAAGCATAATATAGTAAGGTATATAGCATAGCATTAGAAGGTATAGTATATAGTATACCAATCATAACATAGTAAGGTATAGTATAGCATAGTATAGCACAGTATAATGAAGTACAGTATAGTAAAGCACAGTGTAATATAGTACAGCATAATATAGTAAGGTATGTAGCATAGCATTAGAAAGTATACTATGTAGTATAGCATATCATAACATAGTAAAGTACATTATAGTATAGTATATTACAGTAGAGTGTAGTAAAGTATATAGTATAGCACAGCATAGCCATAGTAAAGTATATAATGTAGTGTAGTACAGCATAGCAAAGCATAGTATAGTAAACTATAGCATAGTGTAGTATAATATAGCAAAATATAGCACAGCAATTTATAAAGCAAAATATAGTGAAGTATAGCATAGTGTAGTGTAGTAAAAGATAGTGCAGTATAGTAAAGGATAGTGTAATGTAGTCAGGGTTAGTGTAGTGTAGTAAAGGATAGTGTGGCGTAGTAAAGGACAGTGTAGTATAGTAAAGGTTAGTGTAGCATAGTAAAGGATAGTGTAATGTAGTAAAGGATAGTGTAGTGTAGTAAAGGATAGTGTAGCGTAGTAAAGGATAGTGTAGCATAGTATAGTGTAGCGTAGTAAAAGATAGTGTAGCGTAGTAAAGGTTAGTGTAGTGTAGTAAAGGATAGTGTAGTGTAGTAAAGGACAGTGTAGTATAGTAAAGGATAGTGTAATGTAGTCAAGGTTAGTGTAGTGTAGTAAAGGACAGTGTAGTGTAGTAAAGGTTAGTGTAGCATAGTAAAGGATAGTGTAATGTAGTAAAGGTTAGTGTAGTGTAGTAAAGGATAGTGTGGCGTAGTAAAGGATAGTGTGGCATAGTAAAGGATAGTGTAGTAACGGATAGTGTAGTAAAGGATAGTATAGTATAGGACAGGACAGGCTAGGACTGGACAGGAAAGGACAGACGGTTTTCTCAGCTCCAGAAGCGTAAGGCGCATTGGGAAGAGGCCTGACCCGTGTGATCCCTGCCGTCCTGTGCAGACGGCAGCGCCTGGTGCAGGAGCGGCTCGGGTGGTCATGCAGTGACTTCCTGGGCCTGGGTGTTCTCACCCGTGAGGCACACTGTATTTGTTCAGTTACTGAGTGCATGGAGTGGCAGCCACCATGCCCCGCCCCCCACGGCTGGAAGTGTGTCCTGGGGGCTGTGTCCACAGCGCTTCTGTTCCTGGTATTTCTTCCTCAGTTCTTCCCTCCTCCCTTCCCCACTCCACATGAGTGGATGTCACCAGGGAGGCCACGGTCAGGAGCAGCTGTTGGCTTCTTGTCTCAGCCGGCCAGGCAGCTGGTAAAGAGACTCTGGGCATCTGGGCTCCTTCTCTCCCTCCGCCTGGCGACCAGAGCTGCTCTGTGAGCTGCGGTCGGGTGCTCAGATTCCCTCAAGAAACACTGCTGGTCTCTGGTGAGATCACGGAGCTCACAGTGCTGAGTCGGGTCTGCCCAGGACTGGCGTGGGGACCAGGCTGCTGGGCTGGGGGCGTCTCAGCGCCCCAAGCTCTACCCCTTAAGCCAGGCTTTCCTACTTTCCAAGTCTCAGCTGCCTCTGTCTTTCACTGCTCCCGGGAGCTGACTGTCCTGTCTCCTGCAGCTGTCATAATCTGGGGATGTCCAGTAGCAGAGACTCTAGATCCACCACCCCTGCATATTTGTATGAAGAGAGATTGTATTGCTGAAAAGCCACAATTCAAAGAGGCACAGCTCCCTGCATGGAGTTTTGCACACATTAAACACACATATGTTTAACAAATACATGAAGAAATTACTAGACATCTAAACTCTGGGAGTGATACGTCAAATGTCCATATTGATAATTTAAATTGTAATTGTAAAATATTTCAAACAAATGGCAAAGCACAGAGAATGAATTAACACTGTCTACCCAACATCCAGATTTAGCAAATGTGAACACTTGGGCTGCATTGCATTAGGTTTGTATAAAGAAATAAAATCATACAGACATGCAGTTTATAAGAAAGGGAAACTGAGAATTTTGATACCATCTTTTTTTTTTTTTAACAACATTCATCCTGAGATACAACTCCGAGTGTGAGCGGCTGAGCCGGATGCTAGAGATTTTGTGTTTTCTTTCTGCCTGCAGCAGCTTTAGCTGGGTGGGAAATCTGCTCAGAGAAGAGAAGGGATGGGGATCTAGCAGTAGTTGGCAGCAAACCCTCCAGGCGCCTGACTTTGTCCAGCCGGTTTCCCGGCATCAGCCTGCACCAACCTGTCCCTCTCCTCCAGGAGTGCTCGCCCTACGCGGCCCACCTCTATGATGCTGAGAACCCGCAGACGCCCCTCCGCAACCTGCCGGGCCTCTGCTCTGACTACTGCTCCGCCTTCCACTCCAGCTGCCGCTCCGCCATCTCCCTGCTCACCAGCAACCATGGCCTCCAGCGGCCCCGGGACAAAGATGGTGCCCGCTTCTGCCATCTGCTCCACCTCCCGGACGAGGACTACTGCTTCCCCAACGTGCTGAGGAACAGCCATCTCACCCGAAGCCTGGGGGTGGTGGCCAAGGGCCGCCGGGGCTGCTTGCGGCTCTGCCTGGCTGAGGTGGCCAACGGGCTGAGGAACCCGGTGTGCATGGTGCACGCCGGGGACGCCACCCATCGCCTCTTCGTGGCCGAGCAGGCGGGCGTGGTGTGGGTCTACCTGCCCGACGGGAGCCGCCTGGAGCAGCCCTTCCTGGACCTCAGCAGCAGCGTGCTGACCACGCCGTGGGTCGGGGACGAGAGGGGCTTCCTGGGCTTGGCCTTCCACCCCCAGTTCCGCCGCAACCGCAAGTTCTACATTTATTACTCCTGCCTGGGCAGGAAGAAGGCAGAGAAGATCCGCATCAGCGAGATGCGGGTTTCCCGGGCCGACCCCAACAGAGCGGAGCCCCGGTCGGAGAGGTGAGGGGTGCCGAGAGTCTGCGGCTCTGTCCCACGCTCCAAAGGGTCCCGTCAGCCCTGGTCACTCAGTCCCCGTCAGCCCCCGTCAGCCCCAGTCAGTCCCGTCAGTCCAGCTGGGTGGTGTGTAGGGAGCGCAGGTTTTGGAGCAGAGAAAAGAGGCGCTGCTGATGAATGTGCATGGCCTACGTAAGGCCCCTTGCTTTGCAATTTAGTGGTTTTTTAATATATTCCGAGTGGTTCACCGTTATCACAATGATTTTAGAACATTTCCCCCAGTCCCTAGAGAAACTCCGTGCCTGGCGTTACTCTCGTTGCCTCCACGCCTGGTCCCTGAGGGAGCCTTGTGGGTGCGGGTCTCTCTGGGGTACAGCTGCCCCATGCCACCCCTTCAGAGCCCGCTCGCCTCTACAGAGGTAAGCAAGACCCGCAGCCATGGGCCTGAGAAGCCATCACAGATGATCTCGGTGCACTGAGTGTCACAGCAGCCCCTCGTTGCTGGGTGGGCCTTCTGTCCCCGAATCCGTGCCCCGCACGTGGGGTCCCTTGTCCTGCGGGAGCTGCGGCAGCAGGCCACAGAGCTGCCGGTGCCAGGGTAGGTGAGGATGCCCTGCCCTGTCCACTCTGCCGCCTCCTCCCCCTTTCCTCCTGGCCTCCTCTTCTGGCAGAGACAGGCTGAGGGACAGGACAGAGGGAGAGCGGAGGGAGGGAGGGTCCCAGACAGTGGACAGCAGGGCAGCCCATGAAAGGGAGGTCGCTCCCCTCGCTGCATCTCTGCTCCTGAAGTCACAGTGTGAGGGAGAAGGGTCCAGGAAAGAGTTCCCTCACAAAGCCAGGTGACGGGCGTGCCAAGACACCTGTCTTGCTATCCTGAATGCAAGATGCTGAAGCAGGGACCGGTCCAAGACCTCGGGGCTTGGGCAGTCGCGGTGGGGGCCCCAGCGGGGGCGGCTCCGACTGAGTCCAGGTTAATGCCTCATTTCCTTTCTCTCCCAGGGTCATCCTGGAGATGGAAGAGCCAGCCTCCAATCACAATGGTGGGCAGCTGCTTTTTGGCCTGGATGGCTACCTGTACATATTCACTGGGGACGGAGGGCAGGCTGGGGACCCCTTTGGCAAGTTTGGAAACGCTCAGAACAAGTAAGCTGGGCAGCAGAAGCTCTTGGAGGGAGGCTTAGAGGGAGCCCCGTGGCAGTCAGACGCAGCCTCTCTGCAGGATGGCGCCCCTCGTGGAGCCAAGGAGAAGTTCCGTTTCCTGTCTTATGAGTAACTGAGTAGTGCGCTTCAGCAGTGTTACAGTTGCCCGGGGTAACTGTCAGAGAGCTCTGTGGAGACGAGTTCAGAGTTCTCGGTATCGCCGCAGCACTCTGTCCAGGACACCAACGGTCCATTTGGTTCAGCTGAACAGTGCAGCGAATTGTGGCTGCCGCTCCCTGCTGGGTCCTGGAGTCAGAGAGGTCCGGCAGTGAGAGCTGATGTGTACGGGTGGTACTTGTGGCCCCGGGGCTTTTCCACAAGCTGCGTCCGAGAGAGTAATTCTAACAGCCTCCAGAGTGAGGAACTCTTACTACTTATGTTAGCTGGTGTGTCACCAGCATGCCGATGTACCATGAGTGTGTGTGGGGTACAGTGTAGGTGTGACAATGCCCATTTTTACAGACAAGGACATGGGGACGTGGGGGGCACACAGAGACTTGAGGCAGAACCAGACTCCAGTTCCAAGGACCTGGCCCAGGGCCGCTTGGGGTTGTGCTGCCTGGACGGGTCCTGCTGGGGCCTCTGCCCTGGTTCCCGTGAGTCCCAGTAACACAGACAGTAAGGTCACTAACAGTGCGAAGCTGACCTTTGTCAAATGCCCGCTCTGGTTAGGATTGCATCAAGCCCTGTGGACACACAGCTCACTCACCGGTAATTCCAACCCTGGTCCGCAGACTGCGGCTCTCCTTCAGATTGCAAGCGAGACCGAGTCATCTGGAGAGCCTCTTTCTGCTGACTGCATTCCTGTAGAATAAGGCCAGTTTAAAATAATCATAGCACAAGATCAAGTCAGAGAGAAGCCGTCTTCACCCCTCACATAGAGGGTTAAAGCTATATCCTGTCCAAGGTCACACGGGCCGGGATCGCATCAAAATTTCGCCTGGTAGTTCTCCTTGGGCCAAAAATGGGGAAGGCTTAGCCTCTCGTATGTAAAAGAGGAAAAATAAGCCCCTCCCTTGTGCGACTCCCAGCAGTCTCTTGGCTGTGCTGTTGTGACCGGGTATCCTCCACGCGGCTCCTCACTCACCAGCTGTCCCTTGGCCTCTGTCTCGCAGAAGCTCCCTGCTGGGGAAAGTGCTGAGGATCGACGTGAACAAGCCAGGCCGGGATGGCCAGCGGTACCTAGTCCCCAAGGACAACCCCTTTGTTTCTGAGCCAGGGGCCCACCCTGCCGTCTATGCCTACGGCATCAGAAACATGTGGCGCTGTGCGGTGGACCGAGGGGACCCGGTCACACGCTGGGGCCGTGGCCGGATGTTCTGTGGGGATGTGGGCCAGAACAGGTTTGAAGAAGTGGACCTCATCGTTAAAGGCGGGAACTACGGCTGGAGGGCGAAGGAGGGGTTCGAATGCTATGATAAGAAACTTTGTCACAATGCCTCTTTGGGTAAGGAAGGAGGTGCCCGTAATGTCTTGGCTGAGCTGAGCCGGCCGGAGGCGGGTGGGGAATAAACCCGAGAAGCCCGGCAAGTCATTTACTGGGATAGTGACCACTGGGACACTTGAGCACTTGCTCACTGGCCTTTGGAACAGCTCTCGGGGGGCCTCAGCCGTGAGCACACGGTACTTGCTATGGAGAGTACTAACCTGCCGCTTTCCCGTCTCCCTGTCGCTGCCTCGTCTTCCCAAGAAAGTGACTTTGAAATGACTAGTCTGCTTTTTGTTTTGCTTCTGTTTTCCTTAAGCCCTTTTCTCTATAAAACCAGCCTCCTCTGTGCAGACCATTGGAACATTTATTTTGTCCTGTGGAACAGGATGGTGCCCAGTTCTAGAACAGAAAATACAGCCAATTAAGTTTCTTTTTCAGTACTGGTATTGAACCCAGGGTCTTTGCACCAAGCTTCATCCCAGCCTTTTAAAAAACTTTTAAAATTTTGAGACAGAGTATCCCTAAGTAGCTAAGTTGCCCAGGCTGGGCTCAAACCTGCCATCTTCCTGCCTTAGCCTCCCAGAGTGCCAGGATTTCAGGTGTGCACCATCATGCCTGGCTAAGATTATTTTTTAAAAAATAGGTTCCTGTGCCCTACACTAGACTTAATGTGTTTGCATCTTGGGTGGACTGAAGGGATGGAATTGACCAGGAGTTTGTATTTTAAGTATGTTATGCATATGACTTTAGGCATATTATTTTGAGAACTACTGACAGAGCAAAATTAGCAGCTGCATGTTTTTACTTATTTCCCGATTGGGACTGCATTAAAGAGATCCTCCACGTGTACTTGAGTGAGGGGATGTCCTGGCAGCAGTAGTCACGGCGTGTGCTGTGGCCAGACTCTACCGTTTCTTGGCCCTTTGTCCTTTATGTTACCGAGCTGCTTACGCGCCTCACAGCGTGTTCTATTTCCTCACACCTGAGGACCAGCCTAGTGGTCAACCTGGGCCTGTGATCTCTAGGTCGCTGCTTAGAGACAAGGGTGACAGTTGTGTGGGAGGCTCACTAGCTGCACAGGGCTCCGCAGCACGGTGAGCGCTACCTGCTGCCTGCCTGTGACCTGCCAGCGCACCCGCCGACGTCCTGCACAGATCAGGCGGCTGCATCGACAAGCCCACTTCTCCCCCTTGAAACTCCCAGTTTTGGGCACCAACACTCATCTCTTTCCTCACCCTGGACAGATGACATCCTGCCAATCTACACCTAGGGCCGGGCGGTGGGGAAGTCCGTCACTGGGGGTACGTCTACCGTGGCTGCGAGTCCCCGAATCTCAACGGCCTCTACATCTTTGGGGACTTTATGAGCGGGTGAGGAAGTACCAGTGTGCCTTTCTCTTTTCTATTTCAAGATTTTCATGAATATAATTTACATGTAGTAAAATGCAGTCTCTCAGAGGACAGTCAGATACAGTTTTACGAAGGGCTACACTTTCATTCCCACCGGCCATATCCAGATGCCAAATAGCCCCGTCTCCTGAAGGTTCCTTCTTGCTGTAAATACCCATCTGCTCATATAAGGGTGCGGGCAGACACACATGCACACATGCATGCACACGTACGCACACACGTGCACACCAGCTAAAGGTAGTCACTCTTACCACAGATTACTTTTGCTTCTGAAATCTCATAAATAAATGGAATCCTATAGTATGGGGTCTTTTTATACCTGGCTTCTTTCATTCAGTAGCATCAGCAAGATTCATCAGTGTTGTTTCTTGTATCCATCGTTTGTCTTTTTTATTGATTTGTCATATTCAGTTGTTTAAATATACCACTCTAGTCACGTCTCATATAAGGTTGACGGGCCATTTCCAGTTTGTGAATATTGTGAATAAAATTGCTCATGTTTCATAGTTTTCACTGTAGGGGTCTTGCATATCCAAATATTGTGTAATGTTTGATACATATTGTAAATGTCCGTTAATTTTCAGTTTCTGATTGTTAACTGACAGTATACAGAATTTTTTCATTATATATTGATATATATATATTTTCATTATATATATTTTTCATTCTATATATCGCAAGTTCTAGTAGCTTTTGAATAGATTCTACTGGATTTCCTGGGTAAAAGATCATTTTATCTGTAAATATATACTTTTTCTTTTTGCAAATTTAAAGACTTTTTTCATGGTTTTTATTTTTTTGTGTGTAAATATGCAATACAGTGCTCGGTATAAGTAGGGGCAAGTGTTATGTTTTTTTTTATTGATAAATACAGTGTTAGCTGTATGTTTTGTGCATGGTCTGTATCAGGTTAAGTTTCCTGCGGTTCCTGGTCTGCTGAGAGTTTGTATTAGGTATGAATGTTGGATTTTGTCAAATGCTTATTTGCGTCTAAGTGGTTTTTTTTTTTTTTGATGAATTTAATAGCTTTATTTTGTTGACGAAACCTTGCATTTCTGGTCAGGATGTACCAACCTTTTCACATAGTGTAGACTTTGCTTTGCTAAGGCGATGTTTGGACTATTCTGCACCTGTGTTCATGAAAGGATAGTGGGCTGGGGTTTTCCTGTCTTAGAATATGTTTGTCAGATGTTGGCGTCTGGGTAATGTGGGCTTTGGAGAACAAGTTGAGCAGTGTTCCCTCCTCCTCCAATATCTAGAAGAGTTTGGATAAAGTGCGTGTTAGCCTTGCCTTCTGTGTTTCTTCCTTCCAAGGAAAGCCAGTTGAGCCTTAGGTATTCTTTGTGGAAAGGGTTTTAACTCTAAATTCAATTTATTTAGTAGATATAAGCTATTCCATTTATCTGCTTCTTTCTGAGTGAGCCTCAGTGGTCTGTGTCTTACAAGGGGTTTGTCCAATTCTGCTGAGTTGCCAAACTTATGATTTGTTCATAATATTACTCTATTACCCTTTCAATAGCTACAGAAACTATTGTTATGTTACTTTGTTACTCATCTTCCTCTAGATATTGGTCTTTCTCATCTTGTTAGGAGTTTATTGTTTTTATTGATCTTCTCTAAGTACTAGCTGTTGAGTTCATTGGTATTTTTTCTTTTTCTTTTTCTGTTTCCTGTTTCATTGATTTATACTCCTTTCCTTTCTTTTTCTTGAGTTAGGTTTAGTTTGTTGCATTGTAGTATTTCAAGATGGAAGCTAAATTCATTGATGTGAGCTCTTTCATCTTTTTTAATATGAGTGCTTACTTAGTGCTATGAATTTCACCCTAAATACTGCTTTGAGAGCATCATATGAATTTTCATATATGGTGTTTGAATTTTTACTTAGTTTCAATGTGTCTTTCTTCAGTAAACTCTCACCAGCCATTCATCCCATTCAGTTTTTTTTTTCACTTCTCAATTTTTTTTTTTTACCTTTAGAAACATGATTTTGGTCTTAAATCTCCTATATGTCTACTTAACTTCCTGATCACATCGGATACCATCATAATCACTGTTTTAATTTTTTTTGTGATAACTGTAATGCCTGTTCCAGTTCTGTGACAATTTTGTTTGATTGATCTTATTCTTTATCATGGGTTGTATTTTCTTCCTCCCTTACTTGCCTAGTCATTTTTGACTGGGTGCCAGGAACTATTAATTTAACTTTGTAGGTGCTGGATATTTTGGTGTTCCTAGACACAGTCAAGTTACTTGGGAGCGGCCTGACCTTCCCAGTCTTGCTATTAACACTGTGGAGCAGGACTGAAGTGTGGTCTCTCTGGAGTTCTCTGTCCCTCATGTGGGACAAGACTTCCTGAGGATCCCGAGATGCTCTGGGATTAGCCAGGCACCACTCTGAGCCCATGCCAGCGCGGGGGACTTTCTCTTCTGGCTCTCTCCCTTGCCACTGGTGGCTTCCTCATGTCTGCAGTTGGATACACGCATGTGTTTTTGAGGGGGGCTCGGCAGCACTCTGGGGTTCATTCTCTGCGTCGTCGTCTTCTCGCTGAGATCTGTCCTGCAAATGCTTCCTGCCTTGATTTTGTTGGACTCCCACCTCTGTGATTTGGACTCCGGGACCCTGCTGGGTGCTGCCTGTGTCTCTCGTCCCCGGCTGGGAACAGTCTCAGGACTCTGGTTCACTTCCCATCTCTCAGGGAACACACCCCTGTGCTGCCAATCTTCGATGTCTCTTAAACCACTGTTCTTCTGTTCTGTGCAGGCTTTTGGCTGACTAAAGTGGGAGTCTTCCCACCTTCACATTCTTCATCTTAGTTAGGAAGGACTAGGTATTTTCATGGTTCAGTTCTCCCCAGCCCCACATGCTGCTTGCTTGATACGCAGTCTTTCGTAGGTGAGGCACGTACATCAGAATCGCCTGGGTTTGGGCATTTCTGATGAGCACCCTGGGTCCGTCCGACTTCCTCTCCTCCTTCTCATAGATAACAGAGGGGCTCGGGGTGTCTACCTGTGACTCTACAGATGTAACAACAGCCAGAGGCTTTTGTGCCCTTACTGCCTGCCACACAAAGGCTGAGAGCACCATGGATCTTATTTTATTCAACCTTTGTAGCCCTGCCCTCTGATAAATTATGTTGCTATTCCCCATTTTACAGATGGAGAAACTGAAGTTTAGACATGTTGGCCCAGTAGCCAAAGGTCACACAACTAATAAAAAGAAGCGGGGTCCTTTTCATGATAGGAAATGAGCAAGGTCCATCGCCTCCCCAGGGCAGCTTTGCTGGTGGCTGGGGAGTCTGAGAGTAGATGTCTGCCCAGTCCCTGTACTCAAGGATCCCTGATTCTGGGTAGAAAAGTATTCTGCAGGGTGTAAATATGGATGCCTAAAACATAAAGTTTTATTTTTCATCTAGTCGACTTATGGCTTTGCAGGAAGATAGAAAAACCCAGAAATGGAAGAAACGGGACATCTGCCTGGGCGATGCCACGTCCTGCGCCTTCCCGGGGCTGATCAGTGCCCACAGCAAGTTCATCATCTCCTTTGCCGAGGACGAGGCAGGTAATGAAGGACCGGGGCTCCGTGACGTCTGCCCACAGGGTGCGGTCAGCCCTGGCCTTGGCTGGCCATTGCTCATCAGGCACTCAGAGGTGCTCTGAGGACCTTCCTTCGGCGACCATAGCAGCCCGCGGTGTGACTATCATGCTTCTTTCACGGTCGAGGAGAAGGCCTGCGATGCCAGCCCGCCCATCCTGGCTGGGTGGTGAGTGGAGATCCAGGCCTGTGCTTTGGGCTTTCGGTCCGAGGCTGCATCACAGGAAGGGGATAGCCCCAAGAGCGGGCCAGACTGAGAGTGCCGGGAGAGCCTGTCCCGGGGGCCGGGAGAGGGGCCATTCAGGGGGGCTCGTTCCTGACCCTGACAAGGGCCTGTGAGCCTGGGAGAAGTCCTTTCCCGAGAAGCCTGGAGATGGGTAGAAACCTGCTGGCCCCATGTTGAGGGGTCCCTGAAGCCAGGCAAGTGCTTGTGTGTGACCTCAGCTCTAGTACATTTCCTAGCATTTTACAGTCAGAGGGCTGAATTTTAATTTCAGCTTTACATAAATTCTTTTGAAAGATTAAAATTTCAAATTGTCTTTCTATTTTGTTTTACATACTTGAGGTACTTGGCAGTGGACACAGCCATACTCAGGGGCCTGGACGGTAAGAAAGTGGAAGACAGTGGCCTCTCCGGTCCCCCTCACTGGAGCCCGGCCTCTGCCCCGGGTCTTTCCCGGAGCGGGACACGGCAGGACCCAGTCAGCCAGGGCCTTTTCCTCTCTGCCAGAGAATGAACAGATGGTTTAAGATGAACGTTTTACAGGAGCGGAGGGTGTTTTGGAAAGTTCAAGCATTCTAGTAGAGAGAAGTCTGTGAGCTCTGAATTGGAAGTCCAAACACATAGAGGAACGGAGAAGCCTCAGGCTGGCGGGAGGGTGCCGGGGAACGTGAGTACCACGAGCCACAGGGCCTGGGCGTGGACCCCGGGGCAGGCCAGCCGCCGCTGTTGGCTTGTCCGTGCTGCTCTCTCCAGGGGCCCCAGAGCTGGCTCCGGCAGCTTGGTGGCTGTGTCTGTGGGCTTCTTGCAGGAGGAAGTGGCAGTTTTGGAAAACCGGTCGGTGGGCTGGCAGACAGGCCCGGCGTCTCTGGCTGAATTCTGGGAGGCAGACTGGGCAGGGGTCCAAGCCGGCCTGACCCGGGGCAGCCCTGCAGCCAGCGCGGCTGCCGGCCAGGTGGCTGCCCCCAAAGTGACTTGCCTTTGTGCTGGTACTCTCACGCATTTGCGTCTTCCGCTCTGGGCAGATCCTTCCCCGCTTAGTCACTGCAGATCAGAGTGTCTTCATTTTATTTTATTTTTTGTTTGATGTTCGGAATTGGACCCAAGCTGTACTGCAACCCCTTTTTATTTACACATTTAGAGGCAAGGCTACCCTAGGTGGTTACATTGCCCAGGCTGGACTCGAATGTGCAATCCTCCTGCTTCAGCCCCCCAGTGTTGGCACTGTAGGCCTGCTCCATCACGCCCAATTTACTTGTTATTTTACATGTCAGTCACTGGTATGCGGCTTTTTAGTTGAGCCAGGGCTCTGCTCCACCCGCTGCTTGAGTGCTCAGTGCTGAGTCTTGACACTGGTATAAGCCCAGAACCGAGCCGGAGGGGCAGTGGGAGCTGCTTGCAGCGGCGCTGAGCAGAGTCCGGGCCAGGGCATCGCTCGGTGCCAGGCAAGGCAGCCAGCTCCGGGGAGGGCAGACCGCAGTGCCTGCGGCGCTCGCGTGGCCTGCCTCTTGCTCTTCATGGAGTGTGCTAGGCGTCTTTCACACTGAAAGAGAGACTGGAAATCCCAGTTGGACTCTTCAGGTAAAGCTCCTCTCTGGCGTGTTCCCCTAGACACACAGGTGAAGCCTGCACGTGTGGCAGCCTATAACCCACACGGACGTGGTCCTGGAAGGGAATGTGTGGGCAGGGGTTACGCGGCTCTCCTGGAGACCAGAAGCCCCGGCCGTGTGGCGGCCTGGCTGCACGGGACCTCTGTGGGCACCACATTTCCCGAACGGAGACCCTGCACGGGGCCTGGGTTTCCAGTCACTGCAGAGGAGGGTCCTTCCAGGAGGCGTCCGGACAGCTTGCAGCGCGCAGACTGGGGCTCGCCTAGTGGCTGCCCAGGGCAGGAGCCCCCAGAGCCGTGGCCCGCTCTCTGCACAGGCCACCTGGTCCCGGTACCCAAATCCCGGGACGAAAGCATTGTTGACAGGTTCGGGAGCTGCGCAATGCTCTTGGCTTTGCACATTGGAGCGCCACCATTTTTTTCCATGAAGTTGACAGCACGTGAACCTAACTCAGTGTAAATGTTGGGAAGGCACCAAGGAACACAGCTGGAGACTGGTGTGGGGAGAGACTCGCACCCGATCGTTAGCCTCCCAGGCCGTGACGGGGCAGTGTGGTGGACAGGGCACTCTGGATCCAAGCAGGAAGAAGTGGGAAGCAGCGGGCTGGTCCTCACTTGTGCCCGGAGACAGTGGGAATGGGTGACTTTGGGGGCGTGGAGGGACAGAGAGGTGAGCCCCAGGGGTGGGCAGGGTCACAAAGCAACAGCAGCCCAGGTCTGAAGCGGGTGAATGGAGAGCGAGGCTGAGGGGGAGCCAATGGGCTACGAGGGAGTAGAGCGACTGGCAGACGGTCTGCAGCCTGAGACTGGGGGTGCCTGGGCTTTCCAGAGAATCCTCACAGCAAGAAGGAGCTGGGGGAGTGGAGATTTGCCAGGCAGAGATGGAAGGGGGGGTGTGTTTCCATAAATGAATCTAATGTCACCCTGCCGGGCTGCACTCCAGTCAACCTTTGTGGGTGGGCTGGAGGGGGACTGTCGCCACACGGAGTGCAACCCAGGGGAGGCCACTGCTGGTTAGGACCTCGATCTCAGGCTCGCATGCCGGAGCCGAAAGCTCACTCACTGTCTCCTGTGCCTCACCCCGCCTCAGCCCTGCCCATTGTTCTGTCTCCGCAGGGGAGCTCTACTTCCTGGCCACCTCTTACCCGAGCGCCTATGCGCTGCGTGGGTCGGTCTACAAGTTCGTTGACCCCTCCAGGTGAGATTTGGTGTGGGTTTCTTCTCAGGAGCATTTTTATTACTCCTGATCACTACTGCAGGGCATAAAAGCAGCAATAACGCCCAGGAATGGCCTGCTGTGATGGGCGAGGCACATCTGGGCTCCAGAAGGAAAGCAGTTTGGGCAAACAGATTCTGGTGCCATGTGTCTTGGGGACCCCGTGACATTTGAGAAAGGTCTCTCTGCGGTTGGCAGTGAGGATCAGAGCGATTCTACGATGCCTATCCAGCCCTGTGGTTCCTGTTTTTAACACATTCTCGCTGGCTTGGGCCACCAGTGGTACCCGAGGGATGTCCCAGAGGCTGGGAGCACTGTTGGTGCGAGTGGTACACTCATGCACGGGACAGTCCTGTGGGCACCGCTGGTGGTTCAAGTCGCTCGGCAGTGAGACATACGGATTATAGTCCCGTCTCGGATGTGTTGATGCTGTTCTGGATATTTCTGTCTGGGTGGCTGGCAGCAGGTGCATAGCTCTGGCTGCCCTGGTGAGCACCATGGCCCCATCTCCTCACCTCGGTTGGGGTCTCCAGGTCTTGGCCATGAGTGTCCTGGCTCTACACTCAGGGGCCTGGTGAACTCCACCCTGCTGGCTTTTGCCTTCCTGCTGGCCTCGTCTTAGGCTAATCCTCCTACAGAGCAGCCAGACCCCAGTCCAATCGCCACCACAGGGAGGTTGGTCTCTGATCACTTCCTGTCCCAGGGTGGGGAGTCTGGGCGTGCACTGGTTTATCTTGGGATTCTTGCTCAAGGTGGAAGGACTGAGAGTGAACTTGAAGAAGGTCCCCCAGGGTCGCCCCCCCCAGAGGCTGTGTTTTCCGGTCAGATTGGCACAGGGGCCCAGCACTGCCTGCCGGAGCCAGACTCCAGGTTGTGTTCTCAGAAGCCCCTGGAAAAGATTGGCCCGAGCCTGGGCCCCTGTAGAGTGCGGAGGGGGTGAGAGGGCTGTGGTGTGAACTTGGCTCTGGGCTGCCCCTGCCCTGCCCTGTGCCACCCTCCCATGCCCAGCGGTTTGCAGCGTGCCCAGCAGCGCTGATGCCAGGGAGGAGTTCGCTCTTCCCACTCGAAGGCGTCTTCTGTGAACCTTCTTTCCCTTGCAGCTTGCCGGTTTGACAGTCGTCATTTATTTGACCTCTCACAAGAGCAGTCAGGCATAGCCAGAGGAAAAGGTGGCCAAGGGCTCTCCCACAAGAGGCATCTTTGCCCCGCTCCGTGTCAACCTTTGGAGTGGTACCATGTGCCTGTTCTCAGGGCCGGGCATGTGGCTCCCAGAGGGTTGGCAGAGTCCCTGAGGTGGCCCAGGCCTCCATCTATGGCTAAGGAAATCAGAGTCACAGCAGCGCCCACCATGCTGCCAGGAGGGGCTCAGGAGAGGGTCTCGGGGCTTCCGTGGGCTTAGGGTGGTTGTCATCGCTGCAAATCCCAGTGTTTAAAGCTGCAGGTGACCAGTCCTGCCCTGCCTGTTCACTCAGCCCATGTCACACTGAGCGCATCCCTGACTGCAGCTTCCGAGGGGCTCCCTCTCCCTATCCTGTCCTTACCCTGCCAGGACCCTGGAGCCTGGATTGTACTTGCAGCTTTGCCACTGACTTATCTGTGACCTTGACACTGCATCTTAGCATGTATGTGCCTCGGCTTTCCATCTGTAAAGTGGGGTAACACTGGCTCTCACCCCAGGGAATGTTCTGAGCACTTGGTGAATTAACATTTATGAAGTGTTTAGAACAGTCAGCACCACACAGGTGCTCTTTACACAGAAGACTATTTCCTGGGTAGGTGACAGTGGCGAGACAGTTGGAACAGGGTGGGGAGGAGAAGGACAATGGGATCCAGCTCTGTGCTGTGTCCTCTGAGCTCTCAGTGCCTGGGGTCACTTACTTCGGAAGATCCACCTGGGAACGAGAGAGCCAATGTGTGCAGGGTGGAGGTGGGCATGGTGCAGGGCGGTACCATGAGTTTCTGAGGGATTTTCATTTCTTCTCCATCACTGCCCCACCTCTATCACCTCCATTATTACCACCATCACCACTACTACCACCACCACCATCACCACCATCACCTCTACCACCTCTA